>LOND01003787.1:0-19648 GCA_014220965.1 Paragonimus kellicotti
GGCTTTAAACCGATGTATTGAGTCTGACAGCGCACAAGCGACTGTTCACTGGGATCCAATCGAGCAAACATTGCTCTGCTCTGGAACTCAGTGCGATTCCCACTCCAGCTTGACCGCGAGATTCAGCTTCGGCGTCACCAGAAACCCTGAGAGAGAAGCGCTTGAATCGACAGTTATCTAGAGGTGAGCTCAAATGGATAACGGTGCTAGAATCGTAGACTCGCGTCTCCGACACGCAGCACACATCAAGCTCCAGACTTGAGAGAGTACTAGCCAGAGCAGCTTGCTGACCGACTTGTCGGAGAGTGCGGACATTGAAGGCGCCAATGTTTACCGGTTGTCTTGGCCTTAGAAAACAATTATATATATATATTATATATATATATATATATATACTTATCAGCGCACCCATTTAGTCAAGAAATACGGCAGTGGTTGGCTAGCGATACACATGACACTGCTCCAGAATTTGACGAACAGTGAAAATGTGATCAATACATCCCGCCCAGGGCGGAAACCTTGCCTGTTCTTCCCTAATGTTTGATTCTCGAGCTGCGGAGGAGCTCCAACCTAGAGGCTATCAAGATTCCACTGCAAGCCAATTTACCCGACACTGAGAACTAGTCTCTCCTACAAATGCAGTGCCTCTGACTTGGTCAACATGGTGCGGGACATGAAATTAGAAGATGAAGTAATGGTATCGTTCGACGTTCGCACGCTGTTCAAGTGCATCTCGAACAAATTAGCGTTAAACGTACTGGTCGACATGGGATAATGTGCAATGATAAGAACACACGAAGCCTACTGTAGTCGACGTCGTAGACCTAGCACAACTTTGTACAGAAACCTACTTACAATTTGAAGATGCAGTATATCAACAACAAAAGCACCAATGGGATCATCGCTATCAGGACCGCTTGCTGAAGTCGTTATGCAATTATCTGGAAGTACTGCGTCCTAGGAGTATCCCTCAACATTGTGGCTGAGATCATCATCATCATATCAGCCATGAGCCTGACCAAAAGGTACTGTGGCTCGGGCTGCCGCTCACCTCAACAGTGACGTGGAATATCCTAGAAGAAAACGTTAGAGATCGACGTTTTCCATGAGGCCATCAATAAGGTATACCGGAACTTCAATTCACCAAGGAAGTAGAAACCAACGCATCAATGCCATTCCTGGATGTACTATTATTGAGACAATCTGATGGAACCATATAGACGACCGTATATCGCAAACCAACAACCACCGACATTATACTGTCGTTCAGTAGTAACCATCCGATCACACAAAAAGTTGTGTGCGAACCCTATTTCATACAGTAGCACTGCAGTGCGCATGAACTACAAAAAGGAAAGAAAGAGGAACATCTCTATAAGTTAATCACGTCAAACGGCTACCCCCAGACCATCCATAAAAACGTGCACCATGACCCGGCCTATTGTTGTTTCTAACTACACCCTAGAAAAGATCAGCATCTTGCCTTGCATAAACGGGATTTCAGAGGCAACTGAGCGCATCATGGGAAAATCTGGAGTCAAAATCGCCCACAGGCCAACAAACAGCCTTCGAAATAAGCTTTGCAAAATCAAAGATCCAGTTGAAGCGCATGAACAAGCGGGTGTAATATACTCTATTCCCTGCCGAGATAGTGGGCACGCCTACATGGGCGAAACTTGTAAACAGTTGAAGACACGTTTACATGAACACCACTTAGCACTGAGATGGACAGACCAGAAGTCACACCTTTGGATACAGTGCACAACCACGTCACAAAGTCAAACTGGAGGACCCCAAGGAAATCAGATTAGCAAAAGGAAAGCAGGAACGACTAGTCCTTGAATCGATCTTCTCTCACAATGCTTTCAACAGACACATCGACCTCGACACTCACTACACCCCATTGGTCACACAAATACGGCAAGGACGAGCGAAAGACAAACATGATGAAGAGCCTGTAACCGATGTGTAATTGTCCCATCATGTTGTTTGACAGCGAATCCCAGTGTAGGTCTGAAGCGTCACAATAAATAACCACCACTCAGTGTTCGCCTTGTACACCCAATCTTATATATATATATATATATATATATATATATATATATATATATATAACACCGAAAAAACTTCACATAAGAAGTTTGAAGCTCCTGATAAATGAGGACGATAGTCTCGGAAATAGGACGAATCTCTCTCCAAAAGAATTGATTCAGTTAGTGGAGCTTTGCATGGAGACTACCTACAATTTGACGGCCGAGTTTACCTGCAGAAGAGAGGCACACCAATGGGCTCACCTATAACGGGATTGCCTGGAAGTGCCGTAATGAAGCAGTTTGAATCTGAAGCCTTTCAGTTACTCAAACCTAGAGTGTGGATACGATATGTGGATGACATTTTATTACTGATAAGTAGTTTGGCAGATTTGATAATTTAGAAGAGACCCAATTGCGAAAAATCTGGACTTCGGCTGGATTCGAACCAGCGACAGAAACAACATGCCCAAACGCGGCAAATGCTCTACCAGCTGAGCTACGAAGCCACACCGGAAGCTCAGAAATTTCACATTTGGACGGTGGCGTTGGTGGATTCCAGCGTGAACTGATCGAGAAATCCTGCTTGGGCAGTCAATCGGCTGGATCATTTGGTGGATTCCATATGACAGTTGGTTGGGTGGGTAACTAGGTCCAAATGTGAAATTTCTGAGCTTCCGGCGTGGCTTCGTAGCTCAGCTGGTAGAGCATTTGCCACGTTTGGGCATGTTGTTTCTGTCGCTGGTTCGAATCCAGCCGAAGTCCAGATTTTTCGTCAATTGGGTCTCTACTAGATGACACATGTTGTTTTACTTCGGACTCAGCTTGAACAATTCCACAGCTGCCTAAATATCATAATAAATAGAATAAACTTTACAGGCAGAGATGAAAATTCGTATCTAGCGAACCCCGATGTATCGGTTAAAAGAAGACCTGATATCAAGCTTGAAACCACTGTTCATCGTAAACCGACAACAACTAACGTCGTTGTCGAAACAACCATCCAGCCTGTCACCTTAAGAACTGCATGCGAACTTTATTCCGACGTGCAGACAAGCACTGTAGCTCAACTGAACTAAGAAGACAAGAACGAGAACATCTGTTCAAACTGTTCACTTCCAATGAGTACCCCAGTAGTTTAATAATAAAAAATACCTATCACAGTCCACAATAAACAGACATGTACATATTCACGGCACATCTGAAGCAGCACAAAGGATGCTCCAACCACTGGGCATCCAAATATCACACAAGCCAAACTCAACACTCCGTTCAGCTTTGGTGAACGCTAAAGATCGTGTAGAACCACACGAACAGTCTGGCGTGGTCTACGCGATTCCATGTCTCGGGTGACCAACATTACGTAAGACAGGCAAGCAGCTGTGTACACGCGTGCAGAAATTAGCGGCACAAAGAGTCGATCCTAGATCACAACCGTGATACTATGGCGCAGACACAGGTCACAGAGGTCAACATAGATCATGCGAAAGTGGTCGCACGGGCAAAAATGAAAGGGGAACGGCTTGTACTGGAAGGCTCTATTCGAGGAATTCGTTCAATTGACACGTAAATATATACATCAGCATCGTTGACGCTGAAGAGAAAGATGAGCGAAGACAGACCGACAAGCGAAAACGGTGGGTGGCAGAGCAATTTTATTCTGACTGTTTCTCTGTTTGAAAGAAGTCTAGTACGGATTTTAAACGCCAGATAGATTCAAAATGACGAAACATACAAACAGACTTACCAATAGGGGAGCTAGACTTATTGTTTTTCTTATCCTTCACTGATAAGGTGCAATGTGCGAACAAATTTGCGCCTTTGCTCAACGGGACGGTAGTGACGAGTTGATAATTCTGCAACTGGTAGACGTTCATTTGACCCCCCGCAAGCGCTAGTAACAAGTCCACGTCAGGCAAAGCCTCCAACTGCAAAATTGGTCCGCTACCGAACGTTCGAGTAGTATGAACCTTGGTGGAAAACGAGGGAGGTGGTAGTGGCGGTGGTGAAGCAACTGGTGCATCCGGGTCTAGAGTGGTTGTGGATATGGGTTCATTGCCTTCGAAATTTATACGCACACACTTTTTGGGCACTAACCGAGGATGTATGGGTGGAATGAAGTAGTCCAAATGAGTGAGTAATTTTGGAGTCAATTCGTAAACCAGTAGTAACCCTTGCTTTGTGCCCACGAGCAGAAAGTTGTCATAGCATGTAAGACAAACTAGACGATACGGATAATCCCTCAGGAGGCAAATGGGCAAAAAAGCCTCATGCATCTCAAAATCATTTGTCAACAGAAGAATAGCTAAAGGAAAGACCAGGGAACAGCGCAATGATTAGCAAAGTCAAATGCGGATGGTAAGTACATACTATTACAGACCAGTTGATAAGTTATATCACAGAGCACTGCCAAGCCTGTCGGCCTTCGAAACAGGACGCCGAAATATACATCCGAAGCCACAGAACGAAAACGACGAGCGATTGTCAGTAGTTAGGGGTGTATAATGGGAAAACTTAACAGCAGAACTCACAGGACAGGTTGAAATGGTCAACGGTTGGAATGAAGTTGACATGAATGATTAAATCTGCTTCAGGGTAATAAAAATAGAAGACCTAAGGGAGAACAAATAACAAAAGCTTTTTTGCGGTAGTAATAGGTGACATTTCAGATAAAGAGCACCCCATAAGGGCTGTTTAGCAAAATGTACGAAGATTACGTATACCTGTTTGGTGCAGTAAACATCTATTTTTCTATTTGCCTACCACGATCGTAGAAGTCACACTGCGACAAAGTTGATCTTTCTGATATTCAGTGTACCTCCGCAACTATCACGAACGACTGGTAAAAATGCGAATCCGCCACAAAAAGCCACAGTTAAACTGAAGCTTGAGTGAATGGTTAGTTATGGTCACGCATACCTGTTCTGCACAGAAAATACCGATTTTCTTACGGTAGTCAGTTGTGGGACTAACGGACCTTAATGGAAGACAAATGAAAGCGGAGGGAAACAAAAACGTTGATAGATGGAACTGCGGAGCAGTGTTTACAGTTTACTTAAGCCGCTTACCAACCACCACTATGTCTATAGTTTCAAAACGAGCTCACGTGCGCTATGGCTCAGGATGCCAAATGATCTTGATTGTAGCCTACGAAGCGACAGATTAGTAAATGAATACAGAAAGTGCGAAATGAACGATAAGAAGGCATCAGAAATTCATACGCAAAATCGGCTACAGGAGAGCTCGCTGTTGACTCCGACGTGATGTTGTGCCTAGGAGCACGTGATCCAATCAAATTAACCTCTGCAGTTTGACTACCCAACCCTGTTATCACTTCCGAACCTGGGATTTGCAAAGATACATATCGACGAACCTCTGCGTTGATCATACGACGCAAACTAGGTGGTGAGGACGAGCGTGGTAGAATACTAAAAGGATAGAGACAGCATTTGTGCGGACAGGCCAAGTCTTTGGTGGAACACAAGCACATTGTGAGTTTTCTCTTTAATCGATAACAAGATGCCACAAGTCAAGAACAGATACGAATGCACCACGTACGTTTGTTACTTTCAGAGACGCCTCGTCGCGAGTAGTTGAGACGGATGGGGAGAAACTACCCGAGTGGGCCAAGCGATCAACAGTGTCAAACAATCTGTCTGTGACAGCAAAGATAGGGACATATGCAACCCAACATTGTATTTTGAAAGTGTGAAAAGAATCGCATACAGATCAGTCCCAAGGTACAGTCACTTCCGTATAGTCTGTTTGTTGTCCACAGTATACTAAAGTAAAGCAATGTTGCCTGAACAAACACCATACGTCACCTTATCACGTGACAGAAACTTCACAACGAATTCCTTAGAAAATCCATTATATATTATATTTGATGTGAAAAAGACCGCACGAAGTGGAGCACGGAAACACCAAGTGTCATTTCCATCACGGGGTTGAACATGAAGGTCGACAGTGGACATCAATGTCCGAAATCATTTGGAATGTGTTTTGTGTACTTAGAACAGACATTCAAATATTTTAGCCAATTACGTCGGAACTGCTCCGCAGACGGTCCAGATGACACGACGGGTAAACGAATCAAAAGCAGTTTTTTGGTCCGGAAACACCAAAGACTGCATTCCGAAGTTTCTTAGACGAGTAGACGAGATACTAACAAGTTGACTGAGAGCAAATGGATGCAAGTACGGTAGCCACAGTTTAAGCCCACATTTCCACATCTGATAAGCACAACCGTCATTATACAGTCATTTTCAGTGGAGAGTTACAGTGTGGTGACGCTTGGTTATTTCATTCGAACAAAGTCCAACAGAAAGTAAATTTCGTTTAGTTAGTTGATTTGATCGATCAGAAACCGTGAGTAGCATCCCTATGGCACGATCTATCGGAGAAAAAGAATGAAAACGTGAGTACCGTGCGCGACTATCGTTGCACCTAGCAGCAAATCGAAATCAAGTGTACTGATTGCAAATGTTTGTCGGCGTACATAAGAGTATAAACGCAGGCGCGCTTGTGATTTACAGAGTCATTAAAGACAGCGATATATCAGTGGTACTCGTTGACGATTAACAGCCATAAAACCATGGAGAAAAAAGGAAAGCCACGGCCAACAGGAAAGAGAAAGGGAAGGTAGGTGTCCTAGATACCATACACAATTAAGTTTATGCTCATAACATTTAACATTAGATGGTCTACACTTTACAAGTGGAAATAAGGCGTAATCAGTAAAACAGCTTCCTAACGACTTTCACTGTCATGCGTCATTAAGTGTACTTATTTCACACACTGCTCAGTTAAACAACGACAATTACGTCACAGAGCCCGATTAACCGTAATCTCTCCTAAGGTGGGCATAGTCCACAGGAGTTAAAAACGGTGTTTATAATATTTCAAAATGCAAACTGAACACTATTCACAGTTGATTGCAGATTTTGCACTCTAACTAGTATACTTCCGACACGACTAACAGTTACATTTCATTCCACATTTTCAGGAGCTGTAACCGTGTCGACCATTGTAGCAGTGATATTCAATTAAGTACAAAACAAAAACAAAAACGCAATGGTCAACACAGTTGTCGAACACGGACTGAAGTTCAAAATCCTGTCCTGGCAAAAATGTGCTGATAAGAAGTTCTGTGTGATTAAGGAAGATGCAGTTAATTGAGTACTGTTCAACTGATACACTGAAATATGTTAAACATCATTTTGAACATTTGTAACCGTAATCGGTGCAACCTGGCAATCCAAAGAGGATTGTGCATCATCTTCATCATCATCATCTTCAGCCATGAGCCTGACCAAAGGTACTGGATTGTACCCACTGGATTTACAGACAAAGGTCCTATATTATGTTATCAGTGGCATAAATAATATTCTACATTAGTTAGGCCGCTTCCAAGCAAGTGCACCGGGCGTGTATTTGTTTGCGTATATAGACGAGGTGGGTAAACCTAAATATTCTAAAAATTTGTTTGGTGGTAAACAAGCGCAGTTTTTACCAAACAGCAATAACCATTCAAGTGAGAAGAAAAGAGTACATGACGGCAGATCTAACGCTGCATTTCTGTTGTGTACTTGTATGTTATCTGGCTAGCAAACAGAAGAAAATCTAACCCTGGAGGCCAACCACCGAAACCTAATTGAATGGTTTATTTACGAACTTAAGGAGTGAGATAAAGGTGGCGTCAAGAAAGCCTTCGGATAAACGGCTGTTACGATACTGGAGTCAACGAGGAGCTTCAATATGTGAAGCAAATAATGGCAAATTGCCAATGTTTCTGACCATACGACTGTATAAATAGGATGAAAATTACGTAATCTAGACACTTCTTTCACGAAACAAGATAGAAGATTGAGAAAACATCAGTGGCCAGCTTTAGAGAAAGAGAAGTTGAAGCAACAGGAACTAATACACACTCGCCGAAAACGCATGTGCCTAGGTCAAGATACCTATTATTAGTGTCAGCCAAAAGGTCGACAGCAGGAGTCGGACGCGCGAGTACAAACCGATATCCGTCAGAGGAACCAAAACCAGTGAAAATAAGCTAACATGTCACGAAAACAAGACAAGCAACTTCAACAATGTCAATGCGGTGTTACCACCACGTGGCCAATCGCAAATTGGCTAAAACAGCATCTCGGCGACACCCCGATACTCAACTTCGCATCGAGATATCTATTCGGTGTATGCTGAACAGGCTGGCCAAGTACCTGACGTACGTGTCCATAGTGGTCTCTTATCAGCAATATTTATTCATAGGGATAATCGAGATGACAGATCAGTCGCGCCATAGTCGATTGTGGACACCAGTTTAACCTGCCTAACATCAAGGGTTGAGGGGGCTAGCCAGGTTTAATGTCGAATAACTAACAGAAATTAGGCGAAGCAAATTCAACGATAAGCTGGATTGAGAGATCATGACGACGACACCCTCGCTATAGTGAGAGATACCGTAGAAACATGTAAAAAGAGAAGGAGATACGGGTCTTAGCCTAATACGAGATTAGGAATGGCTACGCTCCTGTATATTCAAACATACACAGAGGTCACGGCGCCTACAGCACCTCTGCAAGTCAGCGGAAACTCTAGGCCGTAGCTTTTAGGTCGATATAGTCGAACGTCACTTAGGCAAGCACAAGCTGCGGATGGTAACGGCTTAATCACCCGTGCTTGAAAACCATGGCCAACCTGGTCCGGGCTAAAATCGTTAGGTGGAGACCGCAACATTCACACGTATAACAAACTCGCTATCAAAAAAGGGTGACAACGACAGCATTCACGGGTGCGCAGCGTGAGCTCGGGAGTCAGGCTGCCGGCGATGTCACCTAACGTGCATATTAGCCACCGACTCTGTGAGATTCAGCGAGAAGTCAGCTGCCCACAAGCCGAAACCACGCCTACAGTGACGAACCCTTCGTGAAACGAGACTTATATCTTTGATGAACTACGCGAGTCATATCTGTCCCCTTCGCACCTTGCTCCAGTCGGCCACAGCGTCGACAAACAGTGCTCGGTGTGGCAAACGACTAGCTGGCATCCTTAGTACATGACCTAACCATCTAAGTCTGTGCAAATGTAAGGATTGAACAAAAGAACTTGCTTGACAATCAGTGCCAAACACCCGCTTCCTTACCTCCTCGTTGGGGTCACTGGACACGACGGCGATACGAAACGACCGACATCGACGGGTCGAATACCTGAGAGCGGGTTCAACGTCTCTACTTTGAACGGCACGTTTCGTCTGCCGTAAAGTAATAAGCAGCCTCATTGTTTGATCTGATATACGCGACCAATAAGCAATCAGACACGATACCTATAACTGTCGCATAGAATGTCCCAGAATTTAACGAAACACCGCTCTAAGCTTTGAGATACACGGCTTCTATTTGCACTCCTACAACCTCTGCCGCCGTCGCTGAATGAGACAAGCTTCACCAGGTACCACATAAAACCGGTCAACATATCCATAACTTCATACACTAAGACATCTAAAGTTCTAACGATGATCCAACTAATCTTTCAGAAGCACTTTGCATTTTGTGAGGCTTCAACAGCGCATTCCGCAAGTACTCTAGAGAACGCTGTAAAATAGGTCGCGGTCGGTTGTTTGTGCCGCTTGAAAGTTGTCAAACAGCAATACCTTATCGTCAGCATAATCAAGATCAGTCAGTCTTTCACCAGGTAGGAGGTCCACGCCGGCATCATTTGAGTGCCGCAGACAGTCCTCCATTATTTCGTCTATGACAAAAAGTTTGGAACCAAAGAATGGCGAAAGGATTAAAGGGTGCAGATCCGTTGGATCGACTACGCCGCTTCTGGTCTGCTGGAACTGTCAAACTCAAAAAAATTTAACCAAAGCGCGATAAACCTCCGTTAAAACTGAGCTTGAAGTCTGGGAATAAGCGCGCACATGTAATAACGTTCAGCGACATATCCTCAGTGGTACACCCATACTGTTGTAAGAGGGACATTCTAAAAGTGTGTATTCGACCTATACACGAAATACAAAACGTTCACGGTTTATAGTCGAGAGAATCAAATGGCGAGTTAGTTTGGCCGGGGCGGTACGAACTCATTGACGCTGCTCCGCAGGAATGTCTCTGAACCAGAAGTGTTAAGAGAATAGGTGATCATACCTCATACTAACCCCCAAGGCGGAAACCTTGTCTGTTTCTTTCGCCTAGATGTTTAGTTCCCGATCTGCAGATGAAGTCGACGAAGTATAGATTCTGTACTGCTGAGACACCGGATTGAGAATGGAGCTGGGGTCCAGAACTAATCCTTCTATCGTGTTTTTGCAAGAGCCCCCGGGCTTCGCTTGTCTGAATAGGAAACATATATCATACGAAGTGATCTCTGAGCCGATAGGGTATGGGTCTTTGACGTGCGTCTACGCAGACAAGTTTTGAACTCACGAGATCCAGGCCTCTACTAACGTCACTTTGAAATGGCTTAATCCCCCCCGCCTCCTAAATACCTTGGTCCGGCCCACCCACACTTCTGGTCTTCCTACTGTGATATCTAGAGCTCCATTGCCTCATGATAACTCAGAATAGGTACTGCAGCTCGAAATGCTAATAAGCAATAATCACTCTAATCTCATATGTGGTGTAGGTTCCAAATCTAACGACCACTGGTGCTCACCACCTATAAGTTGTGTGGCGGACATAACTGCACTAGAATAGTCTAGCAGGCTCACTATCTATGTTAGCCGTCATAAAGGTTTAGTGTTCATCTCCGTCAAACGTCTCTACTACTAATGTGTAGGCTGTTCACGCACTAAGTCATACCGTCTAGTGGGAACATGGCCATGAGTATCTGTAGATCCAGCTAAGCTATTAGGGTCTTTGCGTGGGACGGGTAGTCCCGACTAGAGCAGCGGTTAATGTTCTAACGCTCGTTTGATAAGATGCTGCTGGTGGCCGATATAAGGCCTGAGATAGCCCGGAAGCTAAACGGGCTCCAGTATCCTTCGAGAGGTCTAGGGCTACCGTTTGCTGTCGGTGGGGTCGTTGCCCAGCAAAACTAAGAACAAAACGGCAACGTACCAACGCATGATCTGAATCCAAGTAAGTGCTCCAATAAGACCGACAGTTTTGAATCGGACCACCGCCGCCTATAATAACGGCTATATTTGGCTCTGCCTGAGACCAGGCCTGATTCGGAGAAGGCGGGCGCCAAGTATACCATCGACGTGCACGATGCCCAAAACCAGTACTGGCTAGAAATAGCTTATGCTCAGCGCACAGCTGCAACAATCGCCCCATTATCTGATCGATGTGATGCTATCCCAAACCTACCACCTAAACGAGATTCGGCTTCACCAAGGCGACCGACCTGGGCATTCATATCTCCGGCCAGAACGACTATATCAGAGCCACGTGTCGACCGAAGGAGAGTGGCCAGATCCGAGTAAAATGCGTCCTTGACGCCGATGTCACTACAGTCAGTAGGAGCATAAGCAGACAATGAATAAATTTCTGAAAGTTTTGCGTCTAGAGCTGGTTTTAACAGAACCTGCCAAGCGGACGGCACAAAGTCTACTGTTAACAGGAATCCAATCTACTAATGCGGCTGCGGCCGTCGTGCTGAGAACTATACCTACCCCAGCCTGACCTGTAACAGCGGCTGTGGAGTCACCCGAAGTGTATAACCAGTATCGGGTAGACAATGCGGGTGCTGTTAGTTCCATACGTTGACTACTGTCATGGATTCTAGTCTCCGAGATACAGCAGACATCAACATGCAACGAGTCTAGCGTTCGTGCGAGAGCCGCTTGCTGACCTATCTGTTTTAGCGTGCGAACGTTGAAGGCACCTATATTAATTCGCGTTCTAGGTCTAAGCAAGGGACGAGGGAGGCCTGAAGCTGAAAGGCAAGAGACGGAACTTACCGGCTCAGTGTTACTACATATGCTCACTTCATAGACAGCTCGGCCAAGCGAGGACAACTCTCGCCAGTATACCAGATCAACCGCCATCTCACCTAAGGTATCCAGCGACTGACTGTGTGAGTCTCGAGAGCCCCGACTCGAAGGACGAACCCGACCTACAGTGGCTAACTCTTTGCCGAACGACTTCATTTCTCTACGCCAGGTCATCATCTGTCCACCTCGCACCTAACCCCAGTCGGTCACAGCCACGGCAAAGCGTACTCTGTTGGATAGACAACGAGCTGACAGCCTAACCATCTATGTATGTGTGAATTTAAAGCTGGAGCGAAGAAAGTCGTCTGACTTTCATTGCCAAATACCGACATTTTAACGCGATCGTTGCGAGCGATCGAACGCAGACGCCGATGGTCAAATACCTGGAGACGGTTCACGTTTTCTACTTCGAGCGGCCAAGCGTGGCAGCCGTAAAGTTATACAGCTCTCAATTTCGTCTCATGTACGCTGCCTTCAGGCTTCAAAGAGATGCCCCTCTGCCTCTGTAACCACGAGAGTGTCACAGATTAGCGAACACCGCCCTAGCTTCAGATACGCGAGCTTCTGTTCCACTCCCAATGCCTCCCCCGCCGCTGATGCAGCTTCCCAAGTATACAATCCGATCTACAACTTCCATTATTTAAGCATCCTCTATTGTTTCTACGTAATCACATCGACCTTTCAGAAGCACTTTGAACTTCGAGGCTGCGAAGCGTAATCCGAACTATTCAGCAGGGTTCGAAATTGTCCGTCATAGTCTGTACCATAATCTACCAAACAACAGTACTTTTTCATCCACATAATCAAGGTCAGTCGTTCTTCCATCAGGCAGGAGGTCCACGTTCCACAGACGGTCGTCTCTTCCCACCCATGACAAAAGTAGACAAAAATGGTGAAAAAGATAGCCTTGACGTGCGCCACTGTTGGTCCTTCAACTATCAGACAGTTCCCGGTGAACCTTGACAAGGGCTGAAATATGGGAATAAAGCGCATACATACTGGGTCGGTACATCTCTGCGTTAAGCGACTCTAAAAGTGTAAATCGATCCACCAAATCGAACTTACCTTTATAGTTGTAAAAATGGGTGGTGTGTATGATACTGCCACTTAGTTTGGGAAAAGTGAAAAATTGATCAGTGCATCCTGGTTCAGGACGATCCCCGCCTGTTCTTCCCTAACGTCTACTTATTGGACTGCAGTGAGTCAACAAAGCATAGTGGATGTCGGAACCTCGTTAAGTACTGCGATTAAATCAACCCGACTCGCTTCTTAAATATCGGAACTGTTATCGATTGACCTCAGCGGAGAGGAGTGTTCTCTGCGATTTACGCTAGTTGGACAAACTGATTAAACCCATCTAATAACGTCTTTTCATTTTCATTGATAAGTGTCGGCTCGAAATCAGTAATCCTATTGCGTTTGAGAACTGAAATGCAATAGCGGACCTCAGTTTTGCTTGGCGATTCTAAATCTACCGACCAGAGTGCTACATTACAAGTTTGTGACGGTAACACAGTAGAAGCAGGAGGCCAGCTAAATTGACCCTCAAAGTGTTCCGCCCAACGCTCTAACCTTCTGGATTTTTTTACGGCCGTCGTGCTGAGTAACTATACCTACCCCAGCCTGACCTGTAACAGCGGCTGTGGAGTCACCTGAAGTGTATAACCAGTATCGGGTAGACAATGCGGTGCTGTTAGTTCCATACGTTGACTACTGTCATGGATTCTAGTCTCCGAGATACAGCAGACATCAACGTGCAACGAGTCTAGCGTTCGTGCGAGAGCCGCTTGCTGACCTATCTGTTTTAGCGTGCGAACGTTGAAGGCACCTATATTAATTCGCGTTCTAGGTCTAAGCAAGGGACGAGGGAGGCCTGAAGCTGAATGGCAAGAGACGGAACTTACCGGCTCAGTGTTACTATGATTAGCTATATCTATTGTGGGACCTGCAGAGTAATCATCAGAAATGGAGGTCGGGAGGGGCCTGAGAGCTAAATTTGATAGGACAGTGGGGGAGGGTCAGCAGTAGCATGTTTTCGCCTATCCACCCTGCTGTATGCAGCAGATAGGGCGACCCGGTTTATACTGCGAGACGGCCGATGCAGTATGGAATTACTGTGTTGTGAATATTCATGGTTGTGTGTGGGCTGAGATACTGCCAGGACGCCCAGACCTAGACAGGAGAACGATTAGGGTTCTCAACCAAAGCCTTTGGCTCAAAAGCCTGTACCGCAAGGCAGCGGTTGGGTGGCAATGTACCAGAACGGAAAAAGATGCCAACCTTCTTCCAACCCCCAACCTGGAGGACCAGGAGACTGGTTTGTCAGACCTCTACCCATTGGCCTGCCTGGTATGAGTGACTCTATCGGTGTGGTGGCCACACCGTCCAGTTTAGCCCAATAGGTCATCGAGATGCGCAAGCCGTCACACCACGTCAAGGTCCAGTCTCGTTGTGACATTGGTCTACGAGGAAGCAGAGCAATAAATAAGCATAAATGTATAGGGAACGGGGGAGAAAAGAAAAACAGTGAAGCTTCAACAGAATAAAAGAACCAATCTTGCAGATACAGGCTCGGCATTGACTGCGACATGGTGCCATGTCGGTGGTTTTAGCCAGCGAGAGCCCACCAACCGGACAGGCACCATATACCAACGTTCACAGGAGAACGGTCACGACTTTCATAATCCGAGACTACGTCATCGTCCTTCAGTTTGCTCTGGAATATTGTTGACAGTATGTGTGCACAAGTGGTCAGTGTACTACTGCGCCGAATTGACTCCACAAGTAAAAGTAGATTCATTGAGACATATTCATATTGTACACGAAACGCATACTTGGCTGACCGCTGATAAAAAGAACATCATTTAAAACGTAAAACAGTAAAAAAAAAGGCTGAAGTCCATATCCTCATTCATGGCGGAAATCCGTTCATCTTCCACCGATATCAGTTCTTTGAGCAGCAGTGACCCGACCGAGTATAAAGGACATTGACGGTTTTTACAAAAGGTAGTAATAGCGACGTTGTTTTCCAGGATGGTTGGAACAGACATGCTAAATCCTCTGATAAAATCCAGCCGATCATTTTGATTGACGGCGAGAGTATAGCGTCCACACCGAAAGTTTTAAAATGGTCGAGGATAATCAGTCGACAACAAAATAAGGTTATGTGCTGAAAAGCCCTGCTGAAACCTCAGAAATAAGTGGGGACTAAGAAGGAGAAGCAGAGGAAAAACTGGCATGACAGGTAACATGGTAGGCCGTGTGGGTAGAACAAAGTTAGGCTACCGAAGCAAACAGGAGAAACCGTGGTTACCATGGCCCGAACATGAAGTTGTGCGGTTGGCAATGGCGTAAACAATGTGCTACCTCATTATCAAGAAACGAATGAACATGCATTTGTTGATCTTGTTCAGAACCCACTTACTGTTATTAGAAAATCGGTAGCGCATAAATACCAATTTTAAACCCATTTTGCTGTGAAGTCAGCAGTGATTTTGTACGCCTGTAGGAAATCATACCTCCATGACTTTGGATATACAAGTGAGCGGACAAATCCATCGACAGTGCTTGCAGTTGTCCAACTTCCGCAGTGGTAAATAGGAGAAGTAATCACCTCCTACCAGGACGTTGACATTCTTCCCATGACGTAAGTATGCTAAAAGCGGCAAACCAGCGGTTCGGCCAGTTCATCCAGGCGTACTTCCAGAACCACAGAAAGAATTGTGATAAATTCAGGCAACTTGCACGCATGTAATCAAAATCTGGTAACTACTTAGACTTAGCCACCGTTATACTGTACATTACTACTGCACAATACTACTGATCACCAGGATGGTGAATCAGCGGTAACAAAGCTCAAGGTCACGAAGTAAGGTTGGTTGGCTCGAGTGAGCCCATCTAGATTTGAACAGCCTGACAGCATGCAGTCCAAATGTAACTTTGTAGGTTCAATAGTAGGGAAACATTGTAGTATAACAGTGGAAAAACTAACCTTTTTCACTTCAGTGTGTGACTTCCACTTTAGCAGAAGTTCACCGGAGTCACATTATGAACCTCTCATGCCGGACATACAGGAGTCGTATCCCTCCCGTTCTCCATCGATTGTAATCGATGACCTTAAAATGAATTGACCTTTTTATCATTCACAATACTAGAAGACGATTTTTGAAAAATATGGAGGCCGTGAGAATGACCTATCTAGGACTGGCTCATTAGTACGTCGTTGCATGGTCACTAGAAGTGACTTGGAGTTCCGAAGAAAATGTGGGGAAGATTGCACCTTCATTCGCCAGGGACAATCATAAAAAAACAGCCAAAAGGGGACAGCCGATAAACAAACTGACTGAAAAGTCGTTTTGAAAGCTTTAGGGTACTGCCAATCTTGCGTCCTTTCCTCCAAGCTCATGGAGCGTGAAGAACAAAAGTCCCCAGTTCCACGGCTGCCGGTATCGGTTAAGCTGGAGTAGGTACAATCTTCGGCAATACAGGCCGAAGCCGCATTGATAGATGGGATTCCAGTTAACAGTAGACTTCGCGCCGTCCGCTAGAAAAGTTCTGTCATGCTCAACTTTAAAGGCAACATCTCCGAGAATCCTTTCGTTGTGTCAGCTTATGATCCAGATGACTACAGTGACGTCGATGTCAAGGACACCTTTTATTCTGATATGACTGTTATCCTCAGGTCGATACATGGCTCTGAGAAAGTCGTTTTGGCCAGAAAACGTGAACATCGAGGTGGTTCGAGTTGATAAGATTGGACGTTGTTTAGATAGCAGGTTTGGGCTGGCATAACGCTCGTTATACATGGCGCCCTTCCTCTCGGAATCAAACCTAGACACAGACAGACTATACAACTGTTAGTTATAGGTGGCGGGTTCCATTCAAGACTGTCGTTCTTACTTAGAGCACATACTTGAATTCGCATCATGCCTTGGTAAGCTGCCGTTTTGTTCCTGCTTTGCCGGACAACGACTCCACCGAAAAAACGTCTGGATTTTGAGAAACTGGCTATGTCGTCGGTAAAGCATAAGTACCAAACCAGCCTAGACTGTAGGCTTAGCAGTTATAATGCCGAAGGTCATAACGGCTGTTAGACTTGGAGTTCACAAGTCATTCATGCAGAGGGTACCATGACACGCGATGCCACATTTCGTGGGTTGATCAAACATCGAATCTCAGGAAAATCTCTGGAGTTGTTAGATGTCAGACGGAACATTCCTCCTGGCAGTTCATATAACAAAGTTAGGAGGGATATCCGTAAGAGGCTGAAGCACAGCCTGATTGCTGGTCGTGGAGCCTGGCTAATGGAGACAGTTAATGAAGTGGAAACCATTTTTACTTCAAGAAACACTAGCAGAATCTTCAAGTTTATCAACGTTACTTGATTTAGAGCGTCCGTCTATCAATGAACCTGACGAGGTAGACGACATATTCATCCGTAAAAAAAGCAAGAAGGTTAGAGCGTTGGGCGGAACACTTTGAGGGTCAATTTAGCTGGCCTCCTGCTTCTACTGTGTTATCGCCACAAACTTGCAATGTAGCACTCTGGTCGGTAGATTTAGGAATCGCCAACTAAAACTGAGGTCCGCTATTGCATTTCAGTTCTCAAACGCAATAGGATTACTGATTTCGAGCCGACACTTATCAATGAAAATGAAAAGACGTTATTAGATGGGTTTAATCAGTTTGTCCAACTAGCGTAAATCGCAGAGAACACTCCTCTCCGCTGAGGTCAATCGATAACAGTTCCGATATTTAAGAAGCGAGTCGGGTTGATTTAATCGCAGTACTTAACGAGGTTCCGACATCCACTATGCT
The DNA here is from genome assembly GCA_014220965.1 of Paragonimus kellicotti. Taxonomy (NCBI): domain Eukaryota; kingdom Metazoa; phylum Platyhelminthes; class Trematoda; order Plagiorchiida; family Troglotrematidae; genus Paragonimus; species Paragonimus kellicotti. The sequence continues at coordinate 17,788 of LOND01003787.1, forward strand.
TTGTTGACTCACTGCAGTCCAATAAGTAGACGTTAGGGAAGAACAGGCGGGGATCGTCCTGAACCAGGATGCACTGATCAATTTTTCACTTTTCCCAAACTAAGTGGCAGTATCATACACACCACCCATTTTTACAACTATAAAGGTGCGTTCGATTCGGTGGATCGATCTACACTTTTAGAGTCGCTTAAACGCAGGGATGTACCGACCTGTATGTTGCGCTTTATTCCCATATTTCAGCCCTTGTCAAGGTTCACCGGGAACTGTCTGATAGTTGAAGGACCAACAGTGGCGCACGTCAAGGCTATCTTTTTCACCATTTTTGTCTACTTTTGTCATGGGTGGGAAGAGACGACCGTCTGTGGAACGTGGACCTCCTGCCTGATGGAAGAACGACTGACCTTGATTATGTGGATGAAAAAGTACTGTTGTTTGGTAGATTATGGTACAGACTATGACGGACAATTTCGAACCCTGCTGAATAGTTCGGATTACGCTTCGCAGCCTCGAAGTTCAAAGTGCTTCTGAAAGGTCGATGTGATTACGTAGAAACAATAGAGGATGCTTAAATAATGGAAGTTGTAGATCGGTTTGTATACTTGGGAAGCTGCATCAGCGGCGGCGGAGGTGTAGGGAATGGAAACAGAAGCGCGTATTCTAAGGCTAGGGCGGTGTTCGCTAATCTGAGACACCTATGGTGACAGAGGGGTATCTTCTTTGAAGCCTGAAGGCCGCGTACATCAGACGAACAGTGAGGGCTGTATTACTTTACGGCAGCGAAACTTGGCCGCTCAGAGTAGAGGACGTGAACCGTCTCCAGGTATTTGACCACCGATGTCTGCGTTCGATCGCTCGCAACGATCGCGTTAAAATGTCGGTATTTGGCAATGAAAGTCAGACGACTTTCTTCGCTCCAGCTTTAAATTCACACATACATAGATGGTTAGGCTGTCAGCTCGTTGTCTATCCAACAGAGTACGCTTTGCCGTGGCTGTGACCGACTGGGGTTAGGTGCGAGGTGGACAGATGATGACCTGGCGTAGAGAAATGAAGTCGTTCGGCAAAGAGTTAGCCACTGTAGGTCGGGTTTGTCCTTCGAGTCGGGGCTCCTCGAGACTCACACAGTCAGTCGCTGGATACCTTAGGTGAGATGGCGGTTGATCTGGTATACTGGCGAGAGTTGTCCTCGCTTGGCCGAGCTGTCTATGAAGTGAGCATATTTAGTAACACTGAGCCGGTAAGTTCCGTCTCTTGCCTTTCAGCTTCAGGCCTCCCTCGTCCCTTGCTTAGACCTAGAACGCGAATTAATATAGGTGCCTTCAACGTTCGCACGCTAAAACAGATAGGTCAGCAAGCGGCTCTCGCACGAACGCTAGACTCGTTGCATGTTGATGTCTGCTGTATCTCGGAGACTAGAATCCATGACAGTAGTCAACGTATGGAACTAACAGCACCCGCATTGTCTACCCGATACTGGTTATACACTTCGGGTGACTCCACAGCCGCTGTTACAGGTCAGGCTGGGGTAGGTATAGTCAGCACGACGGCCGCAGCCGCATTAGTAGATTGGATTCCTGTTAACAGTAGACTTTGTGCCGTCCGCTTGGCAGGTTCTGTTAAAACCAGCTCTAGACGCAAAACTTTCAGAAATTTATTCATTGTCTGCTTATGCTCCTACTGACTGTAGTGACATCGGCGTCAAGGACGCATTTTACTCGGATCTGGCCACTCTCCTTCGGTCGACACGTGGCTCTGATATAGTCGTTCTGGCCGGAGATATGAATGCCCAGGTCGGTCGCCTTGGTGAAGCCGAATCTCGTTTAGGTGGTAGGTTTGGGATAGCATCACATCGATCAGATAA
>LOND01003787.1:22587-43328 GCA_014220965.1 Paragonimus kellicotti
AAATGTCCACAAGGATAAGGTACCATTGAGGCCAATCGTTGCATCCCGGACGACCCCGAACTACCAATTGGCGAAGTTCCTTTCTCGTATTCCCCGGCCATGTTTACCTCACGATAATCAAGACGCGAACAGCTCTACTGATTTCCTGAGACAGCTTAAAGGCCTGGAGTTGGCGGAAGACGCTGCACTAGTTTCTTTCGATATTACGTCGCTGTTTACTGACCTAATGGGAAACTTGCGATAGAAAGTTTGAAGCTCATGGTAAATGAGGACGATAGTCTCGGAAATAGGACGAATCTCTCTCCAAAAGAATTGATTCAGTTAGTGGAGCTTTGCATGGAGACCTACCTACAATTTGATGGCCGAGTCTACCTGCAGAAGAGAGGCACACCAATGGGCTCACCCATATCAGGATTACTTGCAGACGCCGTAATGAAGCACTTCGAATGTGAAGCCTTTCAGACATTCAAACCTAAAGTGTGGCTTCGATATGTGGATGACACATTTGTTGTTTTACCTCGGACTCAGCTTGACCATTTCCACAGTTGTTTGAATAGCATAATAGATGGAATAACCTTTACACGCGAAGAGGAAGAAAATTCACGCCTGGCGTTTCTCGATGTATCGGTCATAAGAAGATCTGATGGCAAGCTTGAAACTACTGTCTATCGTAAACCGACAACTGACGTCATTCTCAGGTTCGATAGCAATCATCCAGCCTGTCAACTTAAAAGCTGCGTGCGAACATTATTTCGACGTGCAGACACGCACTGTAGCTCAACTGAACTAAGAAGAAGAACGAAAGCACCTGTTCAAACTGTTCACTTCTAATGGGTACCCTAATAGCTTCATAAAGGCATCTATCAGAGGATTCACAAGAACTGAACGTACAGAACCCAAAACGCGAATGACAGTGCCATATATTCACGGCACATCTGAAGCAGCACAAAGGATGCTCCAACCACTGGGCATCCAAATATCACACAGGCCAAATTCAACACTCCGTTCAGCTTTGGTGAACGCTAAAGATCGTGTAGAACCACACGAACAGTCTGGCGTGGTATACGCGATTCCATGTCTCGGGTGTGACCAACAATATGTGGGAGAGACAGGCAAACAACTGCGCACACGCGTGCACGAACACAAACTAGCGATGCGGCGAGCCGACCCTAGATCACAACTGTGGCACCACTGCGCGGACACAGGTCACGAGGTCAACATAGATCATGCGAAAGTGGTCGCACGGGCAAAGATGAAAGGGGAACGGCTTGTACTGGAGGCTCTCTATTCGCGGAATTCGTTCAATCGACACGTAGATATAGACAGCCACTACGTCAGCATCGTTGATACTGAAACCAAACGAAACGAAGACAGACCGACGGCAGACACCGGTGACGGCAGAGTAATCTCATTCAACACAATTTATTGTTGATAACGGATCCTAGTGTGGAGTTGAAACGTCAAAATAAATCACATATCAAATCAGTACTCAGCGTGCCCCCTTTTAAATATTATATATATATATATATATATATATATATATATGGGTGTCTCGCGAGGAGATAAGTGCCCAAGAAATATGCCAACATCCTGGAAATATTCCAATGCCAGGTTTCAGGTCGAGTTGGGGCTTGTGATAGCGTATCGTCGACGTTCAACATCCCAAATGAGGCACCACCAGGTTGTCCAGACTCCCCGGTTTTATGTAACTGCGGTAGACCATACCTTAAATTGCGTCCTGACAGGCTCTCAATATGATAGGGTGGAACTGCTTATGGGCAGTCATCTTTGAGATATAAGGTATGCATACGACACACCACAACCATCAGATAATCGGTGATGGTTCACGAGGAGTCGAGGATACCTTGGACAAATAAGAGGCTTTAGTACCTTAGTTCAGTATCTCCTTTGTTTAACCAGATAGAATTGGACGAACCTATCGACACGAGGTCAACTAATGAATCGTAGAAGGCTACAGCTAACCACATTCAGCTACTCCATCAAGCTGGCTTCCGGGCCAACTTTGCCCATCTTACTGCACGGCTGCTAAACCTGGCCCCTCCGCGCGGAAGATGCCCACAGGATATCCGTTTTCGAAAATTAGTGCTTCGGAGCATTAGCGACGTATGGTAGAGTCACTGTGTCAACAATGACGAAGCTCACCGACGTGTCTTTGAAACGAATAGACTTTGCCGACCCCTTAGCACGTTGAGCTCATCTCACGAGCTTCGTCGCATCTTACGAATACCAGGTCATCGTTTGCCACACCGTGCCTTGCTTACGAATGATGGACTAGATTGGAAGCGGTAGCCCAGTGGCCAGCCCATGATCTGAGTTTGGAGTATGAAGACACTGACACTGAAGCGAACCTCAATAGACCGTTCCTCGAGTTCTGGCTGGGGCGTAAAGGGCAAAGAACATCTTCGGTTGAGTACGTTGTCTTATGCGACGGAAAATGAAAACCGGCGGCGGTCGAGTCGCGAATCTACGTGCATTGGTGAAATTTCTTTCTCCCTGTACACCCTTCTCTTTTTTACCCTGCACAACCGCTCTTTTTTCCCGTGTTTGTTACTTCATATGGTATAAACATGTCAAACACCATAGTGTTCTTCAAATTGACCTACAGAGTGCTTTAACACCGCCCTTTTTCTGTCCTGCACGGCTCTTCATCCTCAGATCAAAATGCGTTGCTGGATCATAAAAAGTGATAGAAGTAAACACACTTATTAACCATTATCTTCATGTCATAGACTGGAATGCTCTGTCGCCGATGGTAGTCATTGGTTTATCAAGGATACAGCTTATGGCTTTTTAAAACGTGTATCCGTTAGACAGATGAAGACCGCGACGGCGTATTGCTTCCACTGTTATACTGTAGTTAGAAAAGTGGTGCTACGCCTGTTGTTCCCAATCGCCTTTCAGAAATGTCGAAGCATGTGTGACATTAAAAGAATAATTGTGCGTGACAGAACTTTGGCTTCCAGGCTCGAATCCGCTTCGTGCATTTGTGAGTGTAGTTATGACGGTACCATCTGTCGCACAGGTCGCAATGAACTCCAGACACTAATTCCTTGTCATACTGTTCATTAAAACAAGGATAGAATACATGAGGCGCGTTTCTGTCAGGTTGTGCTCACAAACAGCTGATCGTTCGTCACAGGCGTTCGTGTGGATCCCTAAAGATCCCGACTGCAACCAGGCTTCTATGTATACCTGTAGCAGGGAGCTCCATATTATCTCAGTCTTATTTCTCTTCGCTCATGCATGGAATATTAAGGGGCGAGTGATTTTACTTTTACTTACTTGACGACATCCATTACTGCAATCTTCGAAGTCGCGCAGCTTGTAAGCTTTTGGTTACCATTTAAAGTGTTCACAGTTTGAACGCACTCTTGATGGATGCGCCTTCGGTTAGCGCCAAATGGGCATGAGAATCTAGCACTCCATCTTTATGTTCGCGATTGTCGCGGTCGTCTCAGCTTAAGATAAAGGCAAGTACTCATGTTGTCAAACGTCGCTGAAAACTAAGTATGTTTTCTGATCTGACTTTATCACAGTTTGATGCGCTCTGAAAGGCAGTCACATCAACCTTTAGAAAGGGAGTCTTGACAAACTAGCAGTCGAGGGACCAGTGTATACCCACCAGTAAACTTCGAGACACAGCTTGCGTGAACATCGAACCACGTAGGCAACAGTCGGGGAGAACCTGCTTTATCATCGAGAGGAACAAAGCATATATGATGTACGAGGAAAATTTTTTTATCGTAAAAGTTTGAAGTGTTGAAACGCTGAAGATGAGAAACGGAGAACATGCATTTCAGCATGTCCATGTGCTACACCTGCCGTCTCCAGGTGAAACGGTCAGTCAAGACACCCCACGAACACTTCATTAAGAACACGCCTAGTTCTCAACATTGCGAATCGTAAATTAGCAATATAACGGAAATTGCATTGCAGGCCCAGCTACGAGGCAACGCCGTAACCTCGGAGCTTGGGTGCACCACTTTTATCGCCTGTTCCAACCAGGCGATTTTTCACCAGTTTCCTTTCTAACTTGACAAATCTGTCAAATTACTTAGGATTAATACAATATTATAACATGAATCAGGATGAAGCTCAGTCCAGAACAACTGTTAATCGTAGAACGCATGCAGTGACCTTGTAACTAAATTTGCGGTATAACCAGTATTTTTTCCTCGAAAGCAATGGTTCAATGGTTTCAGTGGTTGATGGACAGGAAGTAGAAAGTCACTGCTTTCGATGGTTCCGTTTCTCTCAGCGAGGAATCTCTCTTTTCTCGATTGTATTGAAGAGCTAAAATGGAGAAGAAATGAATGCACGCCCATTGTTATTAAGCTCACAATTTCGTAGCTGGGTGAATATCCATAAGGTGTGACCTATTCAACAGACGAACACACACGTGGTTGTGCGCAGGAGAGTATGCTGTGGGCATGGACTAAGTGTTAGAGTAGCGATCCAGACGAATCTTGAACGCGGCCACTGTCGTGGCACTCACGATATGTTCTGGTAGAGAGTTCCAGGCTTTGCAAACCCCAACACGAGATTCAGCGATTTCAGCGATTTGTTCACGGGTTCGAGGTTGGGGACCCAATTCACCCGGATCCAGTCAGTTTGTCCGTTTCGATATCAGCGGTTTTCTGTTGACCTGAAAGGCAGTCATTGAAAACTGGGTGTAGCACCGCTCTTGGGGGTTACAGAGAATACCGAGAACATAGTAAAAATACTTTTCTAATAGAAAAGAACAAAATACTAATTTAACATTTTTTAAGTAAATGAGAATCTAATAACACTTTGAAACGGTCCCTAGAAGAGCAGCTAACAACCTCTAATGGAAGGTCGTTCCAGTGGTTGATAACCCTGTAAGAGTAGAACTGTTGCCTAAGGAAGGTTCGGGGTCGAAGCTTATGGAGCTTCTTGTTGTGACCCCTCCGACTGTTATCGACTACTGGGGTAAAGAATCGCTGCACTAGTCCTGTGCTAAAAAAAGTGTGTAAGGATTAAGTCACCGCGGAGTCTTCGAAACTCAAGTGGGTAAAGATCAAGAATTTCAAGACGAGACTCGTAGGAGAAATGCCGCAAGCCAGTGACCATTTTAGTGGCTACTCGCTGGACACGTTCGATGGTGAGTATGTCCTTTTTCAAGCCGGTGTATACGACTTGATTAGCATACTCAAGCAGTGGTCGTATGTAGACCCCGTAGAGCGACTGAAAGGCATGCCTGTCTATGCGGGGAAAGGTTTTTATCATCCCAAGAGTCCTAAATCCCTTTTTTGCGGCCATCTGATGGTGATAAGAAAAAGATAAACCGGTCGACAGCCAAATCCCTAGATCTTTTTGAGGTCTACTTTCGCGATATCTGTTACACTTTGTGTACCATGTATCACGAATAGGTTCCCAGAGTCTCCTCCGAGCGACATATGCGCGCACTTGCTGTCGTTTAGAGGGAGACTCCAGTCATCTGACCAGCACTTAATACGGTCAAGGTCAATCTGTAATGCACTGGGATCACAAGCATTCCAGATTTTTAAGTCGTCAGCATAAAGGAGGGCGTTGCTAGAAATAAGATCAGGAAGATCGTTGATATATATTAAAAACAATAACGGACCGAGTACGGATCCTTGAGGAACTCCAGCGGAGATCGGAGAAGAAAGGGTCCGATCCGGTTTTTACTCTGAAAGTCCTGTTGCCAAGAAAGGATGCAATCCAGCGGAGAACCTCACCTTGGATGCCATAAGCCTCTAGTTTATGTACAAGGGGACCGTGTGGGACACGGTCAAAAGCTTTGGCAAAGTCGAAGAAGATAGCATCCGAGATATGGCCATTGTCTTTGGCGTCTGTCAGGCTATCCATAAAGATTAGCATATTCGTTATGCATGACCGGTCGGGAAGAAAGCCATGCTGGGTAGAGGAGAAGAGGTTATTGGAGAAGTGCCTAAGGATGGCGCGTTTTAAAAGACGTTCCATTACCTTGCACGGGATGCTGGTAAGGCTGATCGGCCGGTAACTAGCAGGGGAGTGACGATCGCCTGCCTTAAAAATAGGTGTGACAATGGCCTCTTTCCATGCCTCCGGAAGAGTGCTTGTCCGAAGTGTCTGTTTAAACAGACCATGGAGGGGCATCGCCAAACCAAGGGCCGCTTCTTTGAGGATCCGAGGATGGATCCCGTCTGGTCCCATTGCACTATAAGGATTGATCTTAAGCAAGAGATCCTGAACGTCGAGCACAGAGAATTCAGCTGTTAGGAGTGGGCATTGGAAATTTCTCCACGGGAGAATCGGATGCCAGTTTGGCGGGACCACATTGTAGACTGCTGAATAATATTCTCTGAACGTCTCAGCAACCACCTGGGGGTTGGAGGAGGTTTCCCCGTCGGGAAGCCGCAGCGAAAGCGCCGAGGGCTTAGTTTTTCTCTGGCGGCGCATGTACTTGAAGAGAAAATTCTTATTCTCGCGGGCTACTAGTAGGATCTTTGACTGTATCCGTTGGGTGTGTTGACGGATTTCCCGCTTGCACCTGTTTCGTACGGAGCGGAAGGCGTTTAGATCCTCCGGCTTGCCCGTCAGCTTTTGCTTAGAGAATAGACGGGAACGTAGGTCAAGAAGACGACGTATGTTCCGCGGAAGCGGTGAGCGAGAGAACTTCCGTAGTTTACGAGGAATAAATGCCTCATCGGCCTCGTGAATGGCGGCTTTAAACGTAAGGTAGTTCGAATTTACAGAGTCAGACACAAGATTGAGTGTACTCAAGAATGTTTTTAGTGCGCCGAAGTCAGCCATCTGGAAATTTCTAGATGAAGTCCTTGTTGCGGCATTTTGGAGCCAGTAACAGATAAAGTCGAAAGCTAGTAGCATGTGGTCACTGTGCCCCAGCGGTGGTTTGATGACCACTCTATCTACTAGATGAGCTTCATTCGTGATAACCAGATCAAGCAATGAGGGTATCTGTCCTGGACGGTGCCGTGTGGGTAGTTCGACATGCTGTGTCCAGGCTTTTTCATGGATTAACAATAAAATTGTGCCTTAGCTCAAGTCTGCTGTACTGACTCTTTAGTTTCAAGGAATGCCCTCTGAGTGAGCTAGTATCCGCAGAAGTGAGCAGGGATCTACACGGATGGTTAGGGGTCCTCAGAATCATGAACGCCAATATTAGGTCACCTCTCTGTCTGCGGTATTCCAGAGAGAAAAGATTTAGCTCGTGAAGCCGCTCAATGTAGGGTTTTGCACTCAACCCACGAACTGCCTTCGTCGTGCGTCTCTGAACATTTCCAAAATTAGTTTGTCCTTCTGTAAGTGAGGAGGCCAAACAAGGGTCCCTTGCTCGAGGTGAGGACGAATAAAGCTGTTGTACAGGTTATTGAAACATGATCGCTCAAATTTTCCAAACATACGCTTCAGAAGCGCTAGTACGCTATAGGCTTTCTTGGCGCTCGTCTCAGTATTGGGGGAACTCGAGAGGTTGTGTGTCACAACAGTGCCAAGGTCTTTTTCTCTGTCCGTGACTTGGAGCCGTACTCCACCGAGGGAGTAAGGGAAATTGTGCTTATGTCTGATATGCATAATTCTGCCCCCCATGGATTGTGGTTTAGACCATTTGTAAAGGGCACTAATATCAGCCTGCAGGGCGCTCGCGTCAGAGCTGTTACGCACAACACGCCAGATTTTGATCATCGGCAAACAGCAGCAGTGGAGACGATACTTCAGATGGCAGATCGTTGATGAAGATAGAGAAGAGTAGTGGCCCCAGGATGGAGCCCTGTGGGACTCCGCTGGGGCTGAGTCTGGCAGAGGATACGGAGGAACCCACCCGCACACGATAGGAACGGTTTGATAAGTAAGATTCGAGCCAGCAGGAGAAGGTTACCCTTGACACCACAACGGTGAAGCTTGTCGAGTAAAACAGAATGATTCACTCGGTCAAAAGCCTTGGCAAAGTCAAGGTAAATAGCATCGACCCCCTCTCTCCTGTCGGCAGCAGTGGTCCACTGGTCTGCCGTTAACAGTAAATTCATGGTCCATGAGCGACGGTATAGGAAGCTGTGTTGCTAGCTGCAGAGGAGCGATCGGGCGATAGTTGCAAGGCTGATTTCGCTGCCCACCTTTGAAGATGGGAGTGATATTCGCAGATTTCCAGCTTTCGGGCACCGTTCCTGCAGCAACTGACTGAGTAAACAGGATGCTTAGCGGGACAGCTAACTGTGTAGCCCCATGGGCAAGGACTAGAGGAGATATACAGTCTGGCCCGGGAGATGTGATTTTAATCCCTCGCAGCTTCATTAGCACAGCATCCGCTGTGGTATCTACTGTGGAGATTTCTCCAGAAGTGTAACACTTTCTGCCACGGAGCAGTTAGGCACGCTGTTAGTAAACACAGTGCTGTAGAAGTCAGCCAGAACTTCGGAAGCGTCACCGTCTGAGCTAGTAAGCCCTCGCGGGCCGGCTAGCTGGGGCACGCCAGCTTTGGCTTTACGGGTTTGTGAAACAAATTTATACAAGCTTTTAGGATCACTGACGAAGCGCTGGGTTAAACGTCGCTGGAAATCTAGTCGATCTTCCCTGACCAGTTTGGTGCATCGGTTTCGAAGTTGTGCATAGAGATGACGATCATCTAGATCCCCTGACATTCTAAACCGGGCCCATGTCTAGACGTTTAGCGTGGATCATTTTTAACGTTCGAGGACCGCAATCGCTGTTGCGGTTTCCGGCGGGTTGTAGGGTAGAATGGTGTTGAGCAATCTATGGCTTCGCGAATGGTATTAGTAAAATGGTCACACATTTCCCCAATAGACAATGATGAGTTAAACTGATCCCACGAGGCATTAGCTAAGTACGCGTTGAGTGCATCCACCTTAATTCTATGGAAGTTCCTTTTTGGAACGTTTGCTTTGGAAGTAAGCTCAGCACTACAAATGAAGTCGAAGATTATCACAGCGTGATCGCTTAAGCCGAGTGGGGCGTCCACTGTTAAGTTGTCTACCATTAGCTCCTCATTAGTGAAGATGTAGTCTAGACGGGAAGGAGCATGGCCCTCGCGCCATCTTGTACAGTCGGTCACATGTTCCGTAAGGCCAGCAGCTGCAACTGCGGCTAGAAATGTTGCAGGCATTGCATCAACGGGGCCTTTGTACGAATAGGATTGAAAGTTAATTTGTGGCAGGTTAGAATCTCCTATTATCGGGATATTTGGGCATCCTAGGAATGGGATGCACTCCAGCCCGGACAGAATTGCCTCGTCACGGGGAGGCCAATAAATTACTACATATATACAATATACAATATGTTAGAGTTAAATAGTGCAATGGAGCACCAGACTGACTTCAGGAATAGTTGTGAGTATTGGGTGAGACAGGGGGTAGCTAGGAGGGAGTTGCGGACGTATAGAGCAACACCGCCTCCTCTGCCCATCGTTCTATCATTCCGAAAGAGGAGCATGTCTGCTATATCGAGCTCAGGATCAAGATGATTTGGTGAGAGCCATGATTCAGTAATTCCGACAATAAAGAAGTCATTCGCGAGGCAAAGCGCACGGAGTTCACCAAGTTTGCTGGTCAGACTTTGGGCGTTAGTATAAGCACATTTGACAGAATTTACTCTGAATGAGTGCAGGTTGCCGGAGTCGGTAATTGGCTGGATTTTTCGGGGGACGCTGGGCGCATCAGCTGGGTTATCGCCGACTCTGACTGAGCCGGCTGGTAGACGTTTTTTGAGACTGCATGTCAACTAAAGGAATGACTAACCGAGCAGCTCGTGCTAGGTAATCAGCTCGCAACTTCTCGCGTTCGTCTTTGGAACGATCAGGGTGGAAGGTTATGCCTCCTGGGATTCGATGGCGCTCGTGGCGGAAACGCTCCAGTATATATGCAGCTTTCTCAGGGTGCAGTCACGGTAATCTTCAAGAGCCGTGGTAGGGAATCAACTGGGGTCAGGCTAGAGCGCGGGATGCGCATTATGTTCTGCAGAAGCACATTTTCTAGCTTTAGGGCGGACGCAAGAAATTTCCATTGATTAATATCGTGAGCGGTGTTGTCTCACGCTTCTGTTAACTGCGTTGCGGGAACGGTCAACAGTCACCGCATTTTTCCTGGTTTGGTTTCTCCATTTTCGCTTGTCCCAAGTTTTGTCAAAATAAATTGAGGCGCTGCCAAAGAGGCGCATTTAAGGGTTGCAAGGAGAACCTTTTCGGTTTCCGGGTCACTTGCAAGAGAAACCCCTACTAACCTCGCATTTTTACATGCGGTTAATCATGCCTCCTTGCGAGAAAAGTAGTGGATATCGGACATCGAGGTGTGATTTGCATTTGTACACAGACAGCGAGCCAAAGTTCGCGGTCGTGTTCATCGCGTAGTTGGAGAGACGAGTCGAGGCACTCCGGAAGGTCCTGCACTACAACGGAGTCTAACCGGGCAGCAGAGTGTTTGGTTTTTGCGACAGGCATGCTAGTACCTATTGAGCGTGACGATTCCTGGGCACCGGCCACCACTGACGCATACAGTCTTTTTTGATCACTTGGCTTGCGTTCAGGATGGGTTGTCACACCCTGAGTAGGGTGGTGCTCGATGGCGTTGGCAGCGATGTTATGAAGCATGGATCTATTACACGCTGGCTCACCAGCTGCGGCTATCGAAGTGCCAGTGGTGCCTGCTTGACCAGCAAATAGCTTCCCAGAGGAGCGACAGCTGTCGCAGTTGAGTTGAATGCAGTCCAGATTGGCTGCGCTAGAGTGCGTGGTACAGCTCTGGAGAAACACCAAGGCAGGAACCATGAAACCATGTATTACAGCCAAAGCATTGTAGCGCATGGTCCTTTACGCGGACAAATTTGGTGCACAAGCGGCAAATGGATCGTTTGACCATTTTGCAACAAAGGCAAGTCGCTGCAGCCAGGAGATAGGAAGCAAGCTATGACAGGACCTAAATGGTAGGCTACACCACAATGATAATGTAGTGAACAGCCACAAAAAAAGATGAAAAAGTTGCAGTTTCAGGCACGTAAAAGGGACTTACGTCTATAGTTAACTGCTAGGCTTCTACAGAACCAAAAACAAAATATGGCAACATTTATCTTCCGTTTATGGGTGAGTGACGGTGCAGTCCCAGGTATCTGTATAAGCAAAGTGTGATTTCCGCACAAGCCCCTTCACGTAGGTGCCCCATAGAGGCATCAGGTTACGATCGTTCTTGTCACCGCTGATCCTCTCAATGTGCATCTGATTTTTCTTTAGACATGTTTGGTCCCTCGTCCACCAAATATCACCGATAAGTATTTTAACAGTGTACTACTCTACGGGTGAGCGTTAGATTGCAGCCGCCTTCTATGTGATTCGAGTGTCTACAGCCGGTCGGTGTCCACACCTCGTTTCGTCATTCCAGGGTAGAAACTTCGCGCGCAGCTCTGGACTCATGTCTCCTTTCGATAGTTAGCGCACCAGCAGTACATCTTTCCGCACACATCTGAAGCCTTGGAGAAACATACCGTATATTGCCTCCCTCCATAACTTTCGCCATCAGCTCAACCACAATTCTTGCGGTAATTTTTTGAACTCCCCCGGCCCCCTCACCTCCTTTTTCATGCTGTGATAAGCCGCCACCCAACCCCAGTATTTCAAAATGAGTTCAACGTCTGCTGCGGACAAAGTGGTCAGGGACGTGGATTGATGCCTGCTAACTGACCATTTGATCGCCGCCAGTACAGCACAGGGTGGAATGTGGACCTGTCTGTGTTTTCATGCGTCATAATTGATGCCGAGAAAACAGTGCCAAGGTCGTGTTCGCTTTCTGTTTTTCTGAACAACCGACCATCCGTGTGGCAGAAACCTACTGTACTCGTCCTCCGAATGTGCATGCACGCACATTTCGAGAATTCACCGACAGGGCCGATTTGGAAGCCTGCTTCATAAGGTAATCAACATCGGTTCACAAGCATTCAATCTTTTGCTGATTTTATGACGCGCCAGAACTGAGGTCATCAGCAGATACTAAGTGTGGTGATTCAGTGGTTCTATGGAGATCATTGATGAAAACCAGATAGTACAGTGGGCCCATAACTGAGACGGCGTTGGACTGGACATAATTGCCGCAATTATGGAGGAACTCCCCTATCCATTTGAAGTTTGTGCCACTGGAGCTGAATTTCTGGGGCTTTTTTGAGTCCCTCCATGTGGAACTCTGTCGAAAGCTTCGCTGAAGTCCACAAAGGTGACGTTTATTGGTGTCTCGCTAACCGCAGCTGCAACCCAACGCTCTCTTGCTAGCATTGGGATAGCTAGACAGGAGCGGTCTTGACGGGAACCATGCTATCGGGGATGCTTAAACTCGTTTGTCTGCAAGAACGTCCTCAGCTTGTTGTTCCAGAAATGCTCCACGGGCTTTCCAATCAAAAGCTGGGACCTACTGATCAATAGCTGACTGGAAGCTTTCAGATGCTATCCTCCTACATGCGCCAGATGAGAACTCGTTTCCAATCTGCAAGAATTCGTGCACGTTGGCAGAAACATATCAAACAAACGCGCGAATATTGCTGCGAGAACACCCGCAAATTTCTACGTGATAACGGATACAAAACGTGTGGGCTGAGTGACTTCTGGAGGTCGACATTCCTCGGCTGTTCTGTAACCTCAGCATTTTTTATCTCTGTACTGGACCACAAAACCCCGGGTACGAATGAAGGAATCGGAGGTCTTCCAAAGGAATGCGCCGGAGTATCTAGTGTACCTGCTTTCGTCTGTGCCGCTTCTACTTCTCCAACCTCGCCAACGAGTGTAGGTATGCCAGCTCTTGCTGTTGTCCACCTTCGCAAGTAAGCGTATGAAATTTCGAGTGCGGTCACTGAGTGAGCTACGCGGCGATCCCTGGATAGTGCGTTTCATGATCTTGAATCGGCCACATTGGTTACGAATATCTCTGTAGCGTTTGCATCCGCACCTGGATGTCCAAACTAGTCTCCATGCTCCATTGCGTTGTCGGAGAAAAATCTCTAGCTCCCGATCAAACCATGCCAGTCCCTGACATCGCTGTCGGGGAAGTCGGGTTGTGGCAAGTCCTCAACCTCTGTCTGCATTGCACTCTTATTCTCCTCCACTGACTATCAACTCATCCATCTAGCCAACGAAGTTTGGCTTCTTTCACATCCCGCCAAACGGCATTTGTCGGGCCTTTCGATCTACTGTAAACCCTACTTTCCCAGCACTGGGTTGTGTCTAGCGGATGGCGACGACTTCCTGATCACTACTCCCCGGTCGTGGAAAATGATCCAGACAGTCAATATCTGTCTCCCTTGGAGTGAACTTCAGATTCTTTGTTGATTCATAATCACCGAAACTTCTTGTAAACTCGCAGACGCGCTGGCGCGAACAAATCCATCAAATCAGTTAATATTCCCTCTGTTTGGATATTTGTAGAGTGAAGTTCACAATCAGTCAGCGGTACGTTAAAGTCGTCAGTGATGAGACAGCGTCCATCAGCAAGGTGACTTCGAATCTCCTGCAACAGCAGGACCGGTTGCGATACAAAAGTTTACCCACTGTCTCACACCTTCCGACGGATGAGCTGATTTTGCGTCACAGACTGTCGCAGCAGCCGTCCGGACCGACAGTCACCACATTGACCGTGGCCGGGGGTTTCCCCCTCGTGTGTTCATGAGCACTTCGTCTCCACCTCTATGTAAGATCTGCCGCAACGGAAGAGGTGGTGTCCAGGGCTAGCCAATTTGGCGTCTGAGACAAAGCCTTTGGGCCACACTTCGGTGAACGACAATAACATCGGTTAGGATCGACAACCTTACTTTTCTAACTGCCCCGTTTATCCAACACACTCCAAACACCGGCACACATTATCAGTCTAGGTAATCCGCTCATGTTCACCCCGTTGCTGGAATCGCGATGGGACTGATTGTTTTGCACGAGGATTGACGTAGCTCAGATCGCATTTGGCCGCCGACGTACTATCGACAAATCTTGAATGGGAAGTTGATTGTTCATTGTTGATAGAAGATGGAAGGTAAGAATCCGCGGCCAAATGATCTCTATTACTGAGCACTCCGACACCGGAATAAACCAGTCGTCAAATTCCCTCTTCTTTCCAGAGCACCATCGTCTGGGCATCTAGGAAGCGTTTTTCGGAGATTTAGCGAATGATACACGGGTTGAAAGCAGGAGTTTCATGGTTCCCGGATCCAGTCAGGTTGTCTAATTTTGTGTCAAATGAGCGTCTGTTGACCTAAAAAACAACCATTCAGAACAGGGTACGGCACCTCTCTTGGGGAATAAGGCAGAAGCCACGAGAAGAATAGAATGACCGCTCAGTTTCGAACGGTTGATATTTCAACCACGCTCTGGAACGATCCCCAGAAGCGCGGCTAACGACATCAGAATGTAAGCTGTTCGAATGGTCGATAACCCTACAAGGAAAGGACAGTTGCCTGAGAAAAGTCCCCAAGCAGAGCTTGTAAAACTTCCTGCCACGTCCTCGTCGGCCACAATCCTCTGATACGATGAACGACGGTTTTACTAGATCCAATATGCAAAAGTAGCGTGTGAGAATCAAATCTTGGCTGAGTCGTTGAAACTCAAGTGGATGCAAATCAAGACATTTATGTCGAGACTCGCACGCAACATTCATTGAGGCCGTGACTAGTTTAGTAACCGTGCTCTGCACACGTTCCACAACGAGTGTGTCTCCCTTGAAGTCGATATGCACGACCTGATTGACATATTGGATTAGTGGTCTACTATACACCCAATAAAATGCCTGAAACCCTTTCAGCGGACTGAATATGCCTAATCGTCCTAATAGTGACAAATTATACGCCAATAATAAGTCAGACGGCATCCAAATGCCTAGTTCTTTATTCCGATCGATTTTCCTGACGTTTTCTGTGTTGAACGCAACATGAATCAAGAAAGCATTGCCAGAGTCCTCACCGGATGACAGGGTTGCGCACTTATCGTCAGTTTGTGGGGGGCCATAATTTTCCCATCAGCGGTTAATCGCATCAAGGCCCCTTTACAGTGCGTTGGGGTCACTGGCATTCCATATTTTTGAACCATCAACATACGGAGAGGCGTTGCTGGATATGTCGTCCGGAAGGTCGTTGATGTAAGTAGAAAACAGAATAGGACCGAGCACCGACCCTTGAGGAACCCTCGCAGAAATCAGGGAGGCAGAAGAAAGGTTCGACTCAGTTTTGACTCTGAAAGCTTTGTTCTTAAGAAAGAAGCTGATCCGCTGTAGAATATCTCCCTGGATGTCGTAAGCCTGCAGCTTATGTTTGAGAGGACCATGTGAAACCCGGTCAAAAGCCTTGACGGAATCGAAGCTGCTGACATCAGAGGTGAGGCTATCTATCAGACTGTCCATAAAGATGAGCACATTTGTTACACATGACTGGTTAAGAAGGAAGCTATGCTTGGAATACTGGCGATGGCGATCTGTCGATAGCTTGTCAGGGAATGCCGTTCATTAGCGTTGAAGACGGGTTGGACCACGGCTTTTTTCCCTGCACCTGGAAGAATGCCATTCTGGAGCGCCTGCTCAAGCAAATTCTGCCAGACAAGCGGCCGCATTTTTGAGCACCATTAGATGAGTCTTGTCAAGACCCAACGCGCTATGTAAATTAACCCGAGACAAAAGTCCTTGACAGCAGCACAGAAAACACAGCGGTAAGGTGTGGTTACCGAAGGCTCTGCATCGGTAGAACAGGGTGCAAGTTCGACAGCACAACGTTTTACACTGCCGATCAGTACTGCTTAAATGGTCGGGCTACAACTAAGGGAGTCTGCGGAAGTCTCCCCGTCGGCATTTGCATGGAAGGAGCTAGAAGTTCGCTCTTTCCCAGTCGACGAATATGCCTGAATAAGAAGTGGTCGTTTGCAGGAGGTCTTGAAAGGATGTTTATTCGTACAAGTTCAGTGAGCTCGCGGATTTCCCGCCTACGCCCAGGTCGAACAGTAAAGAAAGAATCCAGGTTCCTCGGCCTTTTCATGAGCTTACGCTTTGGGAAGGAAAGAAAACTTTTGTCAGAAAAGCGACGTATTCTGCTAGGAACCGTTCAGTAATAAGAGAAAGTTCATTGTTCTCCGGTACAAATTAATCATCCACCTTCTGAACTACGCTTTGAAACGCATGATGCTTCTGGTTCACAACATCATATTCAAGAAGGAGTTATCTTGGGTAGCTTCTCACGTCATTAAGCTCCGCTTGAATCCAGCGTTGCGGGGTATTTGCGGCACTTGCTCTGGTTGCGCATTTCAACCATAAGCAGTCGGTCGAGACGAACCAAATACGGAGTGAAATCACCCTGGTCGCTGCTTGAGTATTATACGATGACCCTGGAATTTTCTACCATTTCGGAGAGGTGAATCTGCTGTGAAATCTTCTCCCTTGTCACCTCTTCGAATTCCGCATATCACGAAAATGTTGCCGCGAATTCACCAATAACTTCGAAGATACACTTTCATATGATGTCGCTTCTGGTGACGGGCGTGGCCTCCGACCCGAATACCTAGGCGCGTGGTTGCTGTCTTTAGTCTCTCAAGTTGAGACACCTCTATTTGTGCACAGAACGCCGCTACGTAGCTATAATCCATCCACGGACAAACGTGAGGAAAGAAAAGTAAACAAAGGGCTTCGGTTCAGTACACTTCAGATCAAAGGACAAGCAATGTGGAATTTCTTGTGCTTGCGAGATCGTAAAAACCTACCACGCCGAAGCAGTGTGGAAAGACAGAGCTTCACTTTTCGTTCTTCCGAACGAATCAACACGCAATGATGTGCGACTGAAGACGTTGTTGACTCGAACGGTGCACATGTTTATTCCCAACTCCTGTGTGCTGAAACACTTTTACGGATTAATAGCGACGGGATCACGTGCCTAGGGTCCTCCAACCATAGGAATTCAAAGACCACTGGTATGGAAAGGACAGAAAGCACGCTGGTACGCAGATGGATTGTTCATTCCTCGGAAGGTCATTCATACGAAAAGCACAACATAACACAACAACAAAAAGATTAATGGAGAAGGACAGGAATAAGTGTCTTGGATACAGAAAGCAGCATACCGATGTACCCCATCAACTGATTAGTTGAGCCACTGGCGCCAGCTTCCGAACGTTGCCGCTCAGCTTCCGCCAAATGCACGTTTGAAGTCATCTAACATAGTGGCCGATACAATCTCCACTAGCAGCTCCTTCCATAGTTTCATCACTCTACATCGGAAATATTTAGCCCGACCATCAGTTCGGACCAAGAATTTTTCAACTTCAGCTTGTTTCCCTCCAATGCAATACCACCCATGCAGCCGAGCAGATGTTCCGCAGTGTCGCACAACCCATTCAAAAGTTTGGACGCATTTATGGGCCCACTCCTATCACGCTTTTCTTCGTATGATAAAAGGCTATGACATATGAGTGTGCTTGGGCAAACCACATTATTGTGGTTCACGCGTAACCGCGCGAATGTGCGCTGAACCCTTCTTGGTGCCTGTTTTCAACTCATCAGGTATGACAACCGTGTCTGGGCGCAGCACTTCAGGTGTAGCGGTAGGTGTACCCAGTATGAGGGCGGTACGGCACCAGGTTCCTGTGTTACTACGACACACGTCAATCGATACACTTCCCGGTCGACTTTTCTAGTTGACGCTTCGAAGTTTCAGGTTATCTTGATCTATAGATCATTCATTTCCTTAACCATTCTACGCCTATGATCCTGCCATTTACCCTCGCACGTGCCTACTTGCTTCGTCTACTCCAGTTTCTGTTACGGTTAACATTTGAGAGCATTAAGTGGTAGCTCTTACGGTGCTGTCCACCATGTATCTCACCGAGGTCCTGTTGCATGTTGCTATACGTCGAACGACCTGTCAGCTTTAAATCGTCCGCGGCTATTTCGCACGGCAAAGTTAGTTTTCGCATTCGGTCATTAACAAACATCAAGAAAGGTAATCGGACCAGAATTAACCCTTGGGGTAACCCGCTGCTACCAGCCGACAGATTGGGTTTGGCTTCTCCTAATTACATGTAGAAGCTTTTGCCGCCCATGTAAACCTCAACCTACGTTATGATATTTGAAACCCAAGTTTCAGTAGAGCATGTGGCAGACAGACGGCAGACAAAAGTCCTTGCGACCCTATGTACAATCTGGGCCATTACTTTGGGAAAAACTTTATACAACGTACAGTAGGAAGTCCAGGATTATCTCCTTTGATGACTACTATTGCATGATCAACAAAACCGAATAAGCAAATAGCTGCATACACCAACTTTGGCTATTGGTAACAACACTAGAAATATGCCGCAAGTACACAAGGCGGCTCACAAGTCCTCTCGACAAACCAAGCAGAACTACGAGATGGCATCGACTGTGACGCTGGACAACAAACTAGGTATATTACCCGTTGACCTCCTAGGCATGCAAAAGATACGCACGACTGAGCATGCTTGCTTGAGTTGTACAGTGGAGCAAAAATTAAATAAACAGAGGCTGGCTGCAGAAAATTGTGTACCAGCGGCATCTGAGGGAAAACTTTTCAGCAAACCTATCGACTGCGCGACATACCCGAGGCAACCACATGAAAGTGAATCAGACTAAACAGTCAGTCGACCACGTTATGTAAATAAATCGCAGCAAAAACAATCAACGAAACGCCAGGTGTTTCCATTTCAGGGGCGTGTGATGAACCTGCATTGGAAAGCAGTGATCGCGGATATAGCAGCTGTCTGTGCTGATAATGCGGTGGTGGTCGTGTATATGGCAGAACGTTGGTGACTACGACCTCTGCTTTCATATGTTCTTTACCTGTCGACTCGGAATCCTCTTGGTAGCTACCGCGGGTCTTCTATATAAAGGTTGACACGGCCACTGGAATTACGCGTGTGACGAATTCTCTTTTTGACCAACGTTAATTTCGACATATTACTAAGACGTAATGTCGCTTACTTGTCAATACTTGCTACAGTACATTTCATCCGTCCTCACTCTTTATCGCTGAACCCCTGTTCATGTATACTTCGTTTCATTCAAGCTTCATCCATTCATTATTATGCGACTTGTATCTGGCCGTGTTCGCTTGGAAATTTAGTCTGGGACTTCGCAGAATTGGTGAATTTGCTATCCAGTTTTCTTCTTTCCGCTTGAGTGTTCAATAGTTTTGTATTTCAGCACCTCATCAGTAATAAACCCCCTCTTTCAACCGTATATTAATATTGTGAATGAGAGTCGCTTACTTATCGGGCTGAGAACTTGATAGACGCTTGTTGTATTGTGGTAGTGGTTATCCAAGATGCAGTGTATCGATAGAGGTTAGTAGATTAAACGTGGCTCGACTGATTGGTAGACGTTCAAAATTAACACCCGCTCCGTAGAAAGTATGAGCTATGTCTTGGTGAGTGGCCGATCACGTTATGCGTTGGAGCCATGTGTAAATACACTGGTTCGTTATGGACAGTCGCCAGGAAAATATGAGGTACCCATTGGCTCGTTCGTATTCAGGGTAGAACAAGTCCAACGTGCAGTCCGTCGTAATGAGGTTTCTGGAATTTCCCATGCGTGAGTTTATTGATCATAATTTTAACAGTTTTTATGAAATTGACGCTGGACTTTAGAACACGAACAGGCTGGGAAACGGAGTTCTAAGCGACCATTGAACACCAATGGCATGTACACTGCCAAACGCTTTCCGGGTGAATCGGTCTAACACATGGTTAAGCAGATTCACGCTATATGTGACGGAGCGAGCAGGAGTAGTAAGATCAGTGAATCCGATCCTCATACAAGACTCTACGAGTGATATCTGTAGTTCAGTTTAACCCAAGAAATAGCTCACTTCCATCAAACTTCCGTCGTGCAACAACTTATAGACAATGTTGTTGAATGGGAGAGGACTTTGCCAACATATCCCAAGAAATCCGAGACAAACATTGGCTGTTGGAAAATTGAATAAAGCAGACAAAAGACTGACATCACACGATTTATGCTCGAGCAGATTTCGCTGCATCTCTACTGGTGTTTACTGCAGACGAGTTAAAATGTACAAAATTCCAAACCACAAAACAATCACAAAAGGTCAAAGCTCAAAGCACGTTCGGTTTCTACCAAGGCAACATCAACGACACAAACAGTTCTTTTTGTATGCACAAAATGGGGTGACGGTATCTGAATGCAATGGCCTAGGCATACCGTAGCAAACGTTTGTTTCAGGTCGAGAACAAAACAGGAAATGACTTTGACGAGTCAATCACATGCTGTGTCATCACGTGATGCCTGGTAATCAATGATGCTGGTCTCTTCTGAGTACTTGCTGTCAAGTTGCTAGAATGTGTGACAGTTAGGTGAACACATTTTCGTAAATGTTTGGCAACTGTAATGCACACGAGATCAGCACAACCTTGATGCGCACGGACGCGCTGAAACGGAAACGATATTGTACGATCAACGTAGGGTACACGGAGTAACCCCAACACACAACAACCAGTCACTCAACAGAACACCTGGACAACAAGAACAACGAGCCGCGAGAACAGCGTGTGTATTGTGTGTGGTACAAAACCAAAACAGGGTACAACTCTTTCGCCCATTCAGTCTTTTGCATAAGTTAATTACAAACGGGGGTTCGGGGAACTTGCTGACCTCATAAGTGCAATTCTTCGGTGCGTGTCTTGTTCCTGTTTGCTCATTGACGTCCCTCGTCCGCACATCTGAAACGACAAACAATTAGATAGGAATAATTTGCCA
>LOND01003788.1:9269-19734 GCA_014220965.1 Paragonimus kellicotti
GGTTCTATCACAGTCAAGGTTCCCGTATCGGGATAGAAGAATGTCCTTCATAGTGAGACAACTTTCCGGGAGGTGGCAACATTTAACGCCAGGTTTTCCGCATTAATATGTCATAGGTTTTTAAAGAACCTAGAATAGTCAGTAACCAGAAATCCGTGACTGCGTAGGTGGACAGTCCCAGTTGAAGAATAGCGCTACGTGAAGTAGGAATTATAATACCGTGAAAAGAGATGATTACAGGTGAATAAGAAAGAGTTCACATCACAGCCCATAGTATGGAGGACCGATTGAATGGCGGCATTATGAGAGTCGGTTCTGTACTTCGCGACCTTGTCCGTCCAGG
Organism: Paragonimus kellicotti; assembly: GCA_014220965.1. NCBI lineage: Eukaryota > Metazoa > Platyhelminthes > Trematoda > Plagiorchiida > Troglotrematidae > Paragonimus > Paragonimus kellicotti. The sequence continues at coordinate 9,613 of LOND01003788.1, forward strand.
CAAGTTGGCTTCGGTAGTCATCCACTATACTGACGTCAAGCACCACAGCAGCACCGTCACGAACCGCGATCACATCGGGTTTGGTGAACGAGCTCGTCGTTGGTACTCGCAATTCCTCGAAAACTGTATAGCCCAAGTTGCGCAGTCGTTTCGCCAGGTCTTTGGCCATGCGGTTGTGCCGAGCACGACACATGTCATGGGTGATCCAGCACGATTGCAGAATATGAGCGAGGTTTCTCTGGTTGATCGCAATTGCCATGGCAGAGAACTGAGTGGTTTTTTTGGCCACCTCGTGAATTTCGGACCTTAGTCCGCAGGAGACTATATCTGAGCTGGATGGCACGAATAAAGATTCTGGGAAAGATGCGTTCTGGATTGAACAGCCAACGATTAGAGAGTGGAGAGCGTGACACTTCCTGAAGACCACGGCCGTCTAGCGAATGATAGAGTTTATCCATCCACGCCGCGTGGGCTTCCTCCTTGTTCGTCACCACTACACCCTGAACGCGTACCGAGGACGTTCACCTCTTCAAGATAGGGCCAAACGAATCATCACATTGATTACATTCCGCAGAACTGGACACTGACTGGAGAGAAGTCTCTCCACTCGAGATTTGCGCGAGATGGGAATAGTGGTGGACAAACTCGGGATGCCCAGACCACCCAAACGAATTGGGGTGTGGATGTAGCTGATTGGTGTGTCTTTGGCTGTCTCTTTGTCTTGTCTTTGTTTGTCTTTGTCCACTGGCGAACAAACTGGCGAATTGTACAATCCATAGCTTGAGAGTTTCCCGGTGCTCTCAAGTCAATACTAACGAGTGACTGATCTTCGGAATCAGATCCTGACTCAGGAGTTCTAGGCATTGATGTGGCTTCAAGGGCGCTTTGTTGGTGTTATCCAGCATCGTACAGTGCTGCAGACGGTGATTAGTGAATGCTTCACTTTTTCAGGTGAACGAGATACATCGGGTCAACAAACACATTCCGGCTATGGATACCACGATGTCCCTAACCGGTCAGAACATGACAAGTCACAGAGAACCCGCGTCATCGATCACTCGACACCTGCTCAAATGTCAGCCTCAATTAAACTGGTAGAAATCTTTTCCGATAGGTTGAGCAACAATAAATCGAAAGATTCTACGGCTCGCGGAAATGGAAGCAGTCAGCAAACGGAAGTCAACTCTCTGCCTCCAGAAAGACATTTTCACCAGTGCCAGATTGCCCTGGTAACTGATGCGCACTCATGTGTGTATGTATGTGTAGTCATTAATTTTTTCGTTTGAATTACAACATATATTGTACTTTGTTATATAAGCCTTCAGAATTGCAGTAAGTACCTGAAGAGATGAAACGAGGGATACAGTTATTTCTGATTTCTCTGTTCAAATTTGTCTCACTCGTTGACAAGCAAAATGCTGCTCAGCTGGTAAAACGAAATGGATTATTTCGGCTTAACAGTGAATTCCATACGGTAGGATTGCCAAACCAAGCAAGCATGCAGTAACCGCACCTCCTTTTGAGACGATCCAGAAACCCAAAGGTTACTCGCAAGCAAATTCAGCTGATTTTGGACGTGGTAGTTTAATCGTGACTACCGTTAGACCAATAGCGCCGTGGTTATCATGTTCGTTTCATCAGGAATTGGACCAGAGGGCAAACTCCGATTGCATCAAGGATTAAAACTAGTGAGGTACGTTAACAAGGACGAAACTCAGCGCACAAATAAGCTTGAAGTACACTTGCACTGGTATGAAACAGGCCGATCCATTCTAAGGTAGCCCATTCTAGACCGTAACGAAAGTACACTTGCTGTCATTACAACGCGGTATAACAGAGGATGGCGGCTATTCGATCACATGGTCACTTCGTGCACTCTCATCGACCAGAAAACGTCCAAACTAGCAGAGCTTTTAATAAAATCCAAATGGGCTCAAAGCAAAGTCGACTGAAACAGCAAAAGTCATGTGCTTACACAATCACCAAACACGCAAATGACTAGTTGTCGTACTGATCCTGTGAAATCATTCGATGCACTAGTGTGTGAGCAAAAACAGTATTTTGAAGGCCATCGAAGCAACCGTCAAATTCAGTGAAATGGTCCACCACTAAACGATGTCGCCTAAGCCATCCAGGCAGATATATGGGAACTCGGCGCTTGAACATTCGACCGAACTTGTCCTTATCCTCTTTTGGATGCCTTAAAAATGGTGTTAGTACGATTATTTCCTCTACTGGTGAGGGTTGGAAACGGTTGAGTCTTTTCAAGCCTTCCGCATTTTCATTTCGTAAATGTGATTTTTGTCTAAACAGCACACATGCTTAGGAAGAAGCAGATATGATACAAGCTGAACAACACACAAGATGGACCCCAACTTTCACAATCCGGTGAAATTTGCTTGTCAGGCCCTCTCTAAATAGAGAATTGTACTCACGTTTTGGCTCTGTTAAAAATCACTGGTGGTGAACATTCTTACGCCGACCGGGAATCGAACTCTAGCGCATGTACTTTTGTGGTGAGCTTGTTGACCTCTGAGCTACACAATTCTCGTTAGACGTGACCACTTGAACCCTTATCCGTAATTGCTCGCGAATAATGCTCAGACTGCCTGATCGTCTTCAAAAAGGATGGTGAGTGTCGAGTTTACACCAAGTGACAACGGTGGTCAGCAGGTGCACAACATAAGCGCTGGGATCGGAGTTCAACTCCAGTCGAAGGAGTGGACACTACTGGTTGACATTAACAAGGACGGAACTTCAACCTAACATTTCTTTTTGAAAGAAACTGGCCGGAAAAGTCTAGTTGAATAGGAAATTTACGGACATGTTAGTGTTCAGGTCATGATAGTTACGATCCTCAACAGATCTGCTGTTTTGTTCGAAAACTGACTGCTTGAGGTGCAGAGTCGAGTACAAAAACGATTTCTCAAATATCATCAGAAGGAGTTATGCATATTGCATTGAACTGTTTTATTAAAGAAACAGGACACATGGCGGTCTAATTAACTCTCACACAAGCACTTCTTCTTCACAGGTACACACGTAAACAGCCACTGAGTGAACCCAGTTCGCAGCATCTCGTGGTAATGAAACATCGCCAGCACAACAGCGTGGTCAATGATTTACTAAAAACGTCAATCGGTAACGCATTCTATCCCCCGAAAATTCCAGATGGATGGATATTTACGCTCAATCCAGACAAAGGTATCCACTGACACAAAGAACGGTGTCATTCCACAGACTGGAACACATTTCTTCAGATGACCGGTAAAAACACCCACAATATGTTTTGAATTGGGAAGCGCCGTAATACGAAAAACAAACGCTACGGGTTTTCAGACCAATTCGATCAAACGTGCAGTTTGCCTAGCCACCGATATTATTTAAACAGACATCTTTGATATTGTAAACAACTCGAGAAATCATGAAAAGAAAACGCGTTGCAAACAAGCTTGTTTTCGGTCTTTTATTATCAGGTTAAATGCAACACGTGGTCAGTAGTAGTAGATAAGAAATCCCCAGAGTGAGAGTTGTTAGCCATTATCGCCTGTTTGGTTTGATTTATGGGACCTAGGTACTTTCCATCGATCACGCGAATTGTATAGTTTGCGAAAGAGGCATCATATTTATGCAGTCATTCCATCTTATATGTACATGCACGGCCATGGACGGTTCAACATTTTTGTTAGCCGTTTGTGAGCGCATAATGGTAGTGAGTGTAAGCGAATTGCAATAGCAATCGGAATTATTAGTGTACGATCTTTGACCTGCCTCGATTCTACTCTACAGATTCGATAGATCGACTTGAACAAATCCATCAGCTGGTTCGAATCGAGAAAAGGCGCAGCAATCGCAGACGAGCAAGACCTTACTCATCCTTACATTAGCTGCACAGATTGATGCTCCCAGATGCATTCGGATAACCACCGTGTTGCAAGATCTGTTGGGTTTATTCCACAAACGGGACGGCAAAAACAAAAAGTGGCCACATGAGCATACAATACGCCTTTCAATTAATAGAACAAAATTGAACCGGCGAAACTCGTTATCAATTACCACATTAAGTCTCTCGGTTATGCTCTCGGCGGTGCTTGAGGGACGAGAAAACAGAATTTGGTCTGTCTGAGGTTCGTCGTTTAGCTACCTTCGTGGTTATTACCTTACTCTCGTAAGTAAACTGTTCCCGATAGCCATTTTCAATGAATTTGTCAAATGAAAACTCTCCCTCTTCTATAATATCGCTGGAACATATTTTCGTAGCCCTATCTATCAACTGTTATTTAGCCCTGTCTCCATCTAACTAGATTCCTCTTTTGTTTTAGTAGTACAAAACTATTGAAGTTTGTATACTGGCCCGTCCAAGTTGCTTTACGATACACCTTCCGTTGTATCGTGCCATCCTCGCGACGAGACATGAGCACGTCTAGAAAAGTGACACCTGCAGGTGACCCAGTATACAGGACAAAATGAATACTTTTGTAGACAGAGTTAAAATGTGACAGTATCTCCTTAAGCCTTCCAGTTCACCGACTATATAAATAACATCGTCCACATAAAGTTTATATAGTGATTGGTTTTTTGTCAGTCAACGAACTACACCCTAGCTTTGCCATAAAGATGTCAGCCAACAATGGGCCTAGTGGCGATCCCATTGCTACCCCGTCCTTTTGACGGTATAACTTGCCGGAGAATTTAAACTGAACGTTGTATGTGCAGCGATATAATAACTGCTTCCGTTCCTCATTTTGAGCTCTCACACTGATGCCACTGTTTTCCATACAGTGTCCAAGAAACTCAATCGTCTCAGTGAGTAGGATATTAACAAAGAGGAATAAGACAGCAAAAGAGATAAGACGTTTGCCTGCTATGTCCAATTGCTTTTAAGTTTAAACAAATTCAAATGAATCCCTCACATTCCGAATTGCTAGTTTCCTTCTTAACTGGGTTTAACAGTAAGACAAGCCATTGTGCCTTTGCGTAATGCGGAGAATTGCACATATCTAATATCGAACGTAACGATACACCACATTTATGAACTTTAGGTAGCCCGTAAAGTCTAGTAATTATAGTGTCTATTGGTCCGATTCTTTCAAAGTTGCAGAATCAATCAACCCCCTTTTGTTTTATACATCTTGTTGTTTTTGTCAATGACTTCTCAGTAGCTGCTGTTTTATCCTTTTCATTTTCTATACTAACAAATTTGGTTCTATCCCCCAATAACATTCATTTTAATTAAGTAATCGGCTTTATCTAAGAGGACGATTCCAGCGCCTTTGTCGGGTCTAGATATTACTATATTCTCATTCTGTCTTAGAGATTTCAGTGCAGCCAAGTGCTCCTTTGTCAATAGGTTTCTAGCCATTGATCCTGAGTCAAACACTGATAACATAACTCAACTAAGGTTACTTTTAGAATCAAAGCATTAAGAGCTGATGATGGTTAAAAGAACCCACAATTAACCATAAAGGTTTTCAAATTGGGTTTCCAAATCTAGCTGCCTGAACCTACACTTGGGACAAAAGATATTCGGTTCTAATGACAGCCCACTGAGGACAAATTTGTACAGAAATAAAGGTGAAAAACTACACACGTACCGCCTAGGATTTCCCAGAACTTCAGCCTTAAGCTTGACGGGATTGAGTTGCTTTAACATTTACATTGTCTTCCTTTCCTGTGTTTCAGCCACGATCTGGTGAAAGAGAGAAGAGATTCTCTGCCGTAAAGTAAAAACCGGTATCGTTAGTCGATCTGGACCACTTGAAGCAAAGTTATGACGTGATCACTCCTATCAGACAGCAGACGTACCTTGCATCCACAGACTGTCATTCGATACCAAGTTTACTCGATCAGGCGTTGTTTGCGCCTGACCGTTCGTGTATCACGAAACTACTGTTCGAGAGAGAAGATTGACGGAAAATGAACAGCTAGGACCAGTAGTCCGGACAACTCCACATCCAACGCGATCTCTCGTCCGGAAATCGTTGGTTTAAACATATGCTTCGTATGCTACAACGCAACCTGGTTCTTACATCCTCCTGTCCAGAACCTAGAGTAGGTTGAAAAAGGGCAATACGATCGCTAGTCGATGAACCGGTACTGAGAGAGGAAGTAACTGAAGATGGAGCTCAACCCCATCGACTCGACTAACTTCTACAATTAGAAACCATGGTTGAATATCCCTGCAGAGGTGACGCAAAGCGGCACCCATGAATGTCCGTTCGGGAATTTTCCACACTACATTAATTGACAATTCTTTGATTCTCATTTCTTTCTCTCCTTCACCCGCATTGCTAAATTTTGCCACCATACATATAAAGGAATAAGTCAAAGGCATCTATAGGTGTACCTATGTGGGTGAATACTGAACGATAAGTATAGTTTACGATTCTTCCCGTCCATATCGGGATCACTTGTCAAATACACGCACATAGAAAAATACATTCCACAAAAATAAAAATTCAGGATATAAACACAGCTCCAAATCATTAGAAATAAATGGGCATTGGATTCAAGGGCACGACACTGTTAGTCTGTGGTTCGATCGCTCGACCACTGATGCAATTGATGTGGATACTGAATCAAGTCATTAACTAAGTTCCTTCGAGATTGCAGCTAACCAGTAACTTTTGTCCTTACAACCAAGGTGGCCTCCACGTATTTATGATGAAGTTCGGTCAAATAAGCTCTGCGTTTCCCTTGAACTGTTCGGTTATTCCAGAGCGACCATCCTTGTCGAGGTCACCCCGCAACAGTTCGTGAATCGCCGTGATGGCTCAAGGCAGTAAGTGAGATTCCAACGTACAGCGACACTTATATCAGGTGGCACTTCCGTGGAATACTGTCAATTTACGTCTTATTTATTCAAGATACTCGCCATCTATGAGCAAACCATTTATTGCCGTAAACAGGGGAATGCACGGACTCCTTAACGGACTATTGTTCACCTGTACTCCAAACCTGGAGCCTGTCACAATACCGCACAGTTAAAGTTGACCCGTCAACCCAAATGACCTGATCCAACCTATGGTCGCACGAAATGCAGTCTCATGGCCATGCAATTTTAGATAAAAGTTAAACGTTTAACTGTGCTGTTCAACCGTGGCCATAGTGTGTGCATACAAGTCGAAAATTAACCCAGTTTGTGACGTGGGTCCGGAAGCAGATGAGTTTATCGTTATATTCTACGGCAATCAGTCTTCTGGTCGTTTTCTGCGAGAGTCCACTTTCAATAACTCACGCATAATACACCGTCTCTCAAGCCGTTCGATCCACATGTGTGCAGTCTTCCCACCAATCTTCAATGACTTTGGGAACAACTGTTCGGATAACCGCAACCGCTCCGTTTCAGTAATATGCTGGAATCGATTCCCATTAATCACGACTAATAATCAGTTAACAGGTGAGACGAACAGACACTGACAGATAAGATACCACTTATATAGCTTAACGCCAATCATGTGAGCGAAGCAGAATAAGTCAACTATTCCAGTATTAATGTGAGCAGGTGTCAGTCCAGAAACGCGAATATCGAGTCAAGTAGTAAGTACATTCTGAAGTCACTATGGTAATGGGACTGGAAGATAGGTATGTTAAAAGTAGCTATTATGCTACTCGGTCCCAGATGGAACTTTCAGATGTTCTAATATATATATACTTATATATGCAGTAAGACCGCAGAAAATATGCACCATTTATAGTGGAATGATAAGCTTTACTGTTCTAGCATGTGCGAACATGGTTTATTGCAATGTTAGTTTGCACGAGTTACGAACGCGGGGTCAGATTGTGATCAAACATAAACATCGGACGCCAAATACCGAATGCACAAAAAGGCGGATTTCATCGCACATGACTGAAGCAAAATTCGATAATTTCAATGTGCAGTTAATGATGCGTCACCAGTGCACATACGAGTTGCACATAGTGCACGAATGCGGAAGGTCTCAGATACAAATTCTGCGAGACGCTTACTCTAAAACCAATATTCCACGGGGACCTTGTCTGGTATATAATGAAATTCGAAACTGCTACATACATGTCGAAATCAAAGCTCGTAACCACAAGCTCCAGGGCGCCGATCGCGAGAGTGACGGCAAACTACACATCAACATCATATGTTTCTACTTTACAGGGTTCTAAACAAAATACAGTAACATTCTAGGCTCCGCAAAACGGGTGATGTATCTAACACAAGACTAGCAATTTTGTTAAACACCAACTATATTGAGTTCATACGAACAGTTCATAGGGGTATCAGAAGACAATCTGTTTTGTCAGCATGCAGAGAATCGACTTGGTTATCTAATTTTTGGGATGAATAGTCAATGGAGCCCCCCAGAAAAGTAACCGGCAGATGTACCTCGCTATGCTTAGATCTACTACAAGGTTCATTCCTCACACTAACAACCAGTTCCGATTTTCCCCAAAGTCGTTCCCTTAATTTAGTCTAAAAAATAAGTTACTCATGAGTAAGCACAATTTGCAGGTGATACAAATTGAGTATCATTCAAGCAATTGCAGTTTTCGGACTCACACGCTTTGCAGCCAGTTCCTTCCAATCAAAACAGCCCAAGTCTCGCCCTTTCTAGGGCCCATCAATAGTGCATACTTCTGTAACTGATGGTGAAAAGTAACGAAAACTACACACACAAAAATCCCATGAGAATAGAAAAGGATGGTGTATGATGCAACAAGCGACGACATTCAGAGATAATGAAGAAAGCTCGAAGTACACAAACCAACGTAGAATCTGTTGGCAAATAAGTATTCAGAAAAATTGAACAGCCGTATGCGGACGGAAGTTGAAACATCATGAAAATTTTATCGTATGTTAATGTCAATCAAACATACGTTTAACCAGTAGCAGACTAGAGTTTGCAATAAGATATCCACAACGACACCAGATCATAGAGAAAAGTAACTTGTTCATGCGAAACAAATTCAAAAGCGGAAGTTTGGACAGTTAGCCTGCTGCTAATCGGAAACATAAAGAAGTATTACATGATAATTATGGGTCGTCACGATACGCAAATTACTTCACGCTATCCCGTCCTAACATTTTGATGATCAAATCAACTAAACGTCATCCACATGAGTTCATCAAAATAGTAGTGTTCAGCTCATGGATATCGCACCGGTTTTCGGCGAATATCCTGAGATGAGTCCTGAGTGTCCACGTCGTTCATCACATGATAGAAATTCATTCGTGAGACCTTATGATAGCAGGAATCAAACCACCAAGTCCCACATGTTTTTCACGTATGACGGACTATCAGCTAACCATTAACAAGCTTGGATATTGAGTCAAAAAAAACTGTAGACGGATGGCACGTCTGGCACACACCGATATCCATGACTACACACCTACGCACGATAACATGGTGGGTATCGCAGGAAAAATTGTGTGAGCGATCGGCGAACGCAGCATGAAGTATCCGGAACCAACGATAAAACGAGAAGCATAATAAACGAAAAAGAGGAAAACAATAACGACTAGTGTCAACTGCGGTGCGCTTCTTCACGGACACAACATGTTTGGTGACATCTTGGGTGATCATTGCGGAAGTTGTGCGCTTGCTTATTACTTAAATAATGTTTTCAATGTTCGACCACTCCTCCAAGAAATGTTAGATTTTGTTTCTAATCTCTGTGGTAGTCGCCATGAGCTCATGTTATTGTCTAATAATTGAAAATCCTCGTAGAAATCATGAACAAAGTTCCCGCGATCACAGTGTTTTCGATAAATCCTCATGCGTGGCTGATACAATGATATAAATTAACTGACAACTTAGAAAGTAACTGATCAAAAACCAATCCAATTACATTGTTCCCCCTTTATTTTTTAATCGACAACTGTCTAGATCGCTATTCAATTTAATGTAACTGTACAAGTTAAAGATAATTTATCGAAAACAATCAGTTAATGTCGAACATCTTGTCTCTCCCATCCCAGATAAAGTTGACCCCAATGGCACTTTGTCGAATTGTTCGTAAGTTTGACTGTTGAAGCTGAAGTACATTAGCATTCATAATGACTCCGACCTATCGCCGTTCTTCCTTGGGGTCAACTAGGTGTCTTCTGTACAGTACATCTACCTTAGTAGAAATATCCTTTTAAATAAT
>LOND01003788.1:32699-47186 GCA_014220965.1 Paragonimus kellicotti
TAATACTGCGAAGAGTAAGTATTCAATAATTACAATATGCTGATCAGTCGATATGGATGAGACAAGCAACTAAAACACTGTCTCCTCATCAATTTGAATAACACAGAACAAACATGACATTCGCGAGGAGAATCTGTTCCGTCTATATTTCGTTTAGATTTCACGTCTCAAGACTCATGCTTTTCATGCACGCGGAATGTCAAGTTCAATTTCAACGGTGAATGCTTTAAACGGGTCGACGGCGTAGCATTGGGAAGCCCACTGTGCACATTAGATTATCACGATGAAATTGGGACAAGAAGTCCCAGAAACAATCAGTCAGGTTATTCATTATACGAAATACCTGGGAGTTACGAAGGATCAGGATCGATTTGAAAACTTTTCGATTTGGCTTAGCTCAGTCCATATCAACATTCAAACTCAAGCGTGAGTATAAAAACAATAGTTCATTGATATTTCTTGATGTGCCAATTACTAGAAAATCTGATGAAAGGATGAGACGTGCAGTATAATACCGGAAACGTACGCGGATAGGACAGTATCTTACTTCCTTCAGATTTTCACCTATGCCCAAACATTTTCTAGTTTGAACATCTCTAGAGAGTCCGAAAAATTATGCACAGCCGTACACATGGGACGAATTTGGGACGAATACGTGCATAGTTCAAAAAGTATACCGAACACGTAGACCGAGCGTCACAGTCCAACTGCGAGGTCACAGAGGCAGAGCTTACAGTACAGAAGGCAATGCTCAGTGAGTTATCACGCAAAAAAACCTAATGATACGGCTTGAACAGGGTTTACGTCAGAACTAAAACGCCACCCACCGGCGTTCAATTGCGAACACCATAAGCATGTTCCTGTCACTAATCAAAAAGTTCCATTCTGTTCTCTCGGCTTGTCATTGCATTTACTCATTTACCTGCTGCTACGGTGACAAATACATTGAGAGGACATACAGACGGTCAGAGGAAATGGCTACGGAACATCTAATGCGCCAAGAAATGAGTCAATCAAAAATGGTCGTGTGTCGAAGCTCGGCCTCACTGGTCGGAAAGCATTTAGCTCAGATCAGAAACACGGCCGAAATAAGCTCAGCGTTCCGTGGGACCGCATCGTGTAACCGAGTGGAGCTGTTCATCACAAGCCTCCACTATGCGACTAGAAGGATATAACCGTTACTGACGTCTGTCTTGTTGTTCTGAACCAAAGTCAAAATAGCTTTAAGAAAACGGTTTTTTGTGCTTCTGATTAACTGTTTGTTTACTTTGTTTCCAGTGTAACATGTTTGCGATTAAAAAAGGCTGATGAAACGAATCCACCTGGCATGTTCATTATGTTCTCCCCCCAGATTACCAAGAAATGGATTTACCAAACATTATTAATAATAAATACAAAACAGCAAAAACTAATCTGAGATGTCGCGAATAAACATGTTTATTTGGGGTGGGGGGGAACATACCTAATTCGGATAGCGGCACCTGTAGATCACCCTCGCCAAAGTCACGTTTGGGAAAAGTGGTCAACACTTGCACAGAGCTGGGATCAACACTACCAACTTCATTCAACGGCCAACGCTGACTGATATAGAGAATTACTGCACTCAACGGTTCGGAGGGACCGAATTCCGCTTTAAGCGGAGGACCAGAAGGCAGCCGAATTTGGAGACGACAGACGGTCGAGTCGGACTTTGGAGGTTGTGGAGGAAGCACTGGTCTTGCGACTGGACTTATCTGGGGATCTTCCCCACGGTCCTTCATTTTCTGAAGAAATACGAAAAAATGAAGATGCGAGTGAGAATAGAACGAAGAGCAGTCGATCACCGAAGCTTCCGCGAACCCGACCGATGTGCGTGGTGCGCTGTCGGTAAATATTAAGTGGCTATAAATGGTTCAAAAGAACCAAGTAGCACCTGCGAAACACAACCAAGAAATCGTAACTCAAGTAGACAAATCGACACATGTAAAGTCTCAACTTTCCACAAAAAACTTCCGATTTCCCAAATTCGGAAACGCCTATCAGTCGGCACACATTTGCTGAAAGCGACCGTCAGTTATTCTGAACGACAGGGAAACCCAAAAGAATTTTGGAATTTACACTCTGTGAACTTAGAAGAAGCGTGCCTCCATGTCTCCAGACAAACTAACAAAGACTTGTGATCCTTGGTAGGCCAGAGCTGCTGTCAGTCAAGTCGACGAGAAAGCTACTGAGGAGTGGCTCTTCAAGCTGAACTACTTCAGCCGAACTGAACAGCTCGCCGTTAACAAGAAACAAATTCATAACAGTTGCATCCTATCGGTTTAGAACCACCTCTACATCTGTGAAACCTGAAGCTCAAACGATGGAATCATCGGAACAACGGAAGCGTGTGGCTCTAAATAAATGCGGGCCCTGCAGACGTATCCCCAACAAAGAACGTCCATTCACCGCACCGGTATCCAAGCTGGCGCCACCTGTGATTTAAGTTGCTTAACCATACGGATAATAGTTCGCACGATTTACAGGGACGGACAAAAGCAATCTTCCAAATCCAGCTTCATCGAGCCAGAAGAGTAGTCGATAAACGACGATGCATTATTTCCTGAAATGGCGTCAGATTGACATAATATATGGAACTGTATGTCACATTATTGACTGAGTGGTAATAAAGGCAGAGAACCGCGAGTATATAACAGAAATATTACTACAGTTGCGGCACTGCTGTCTTCCGAATAAGGAATAAGAGAATTAGAAAAGGGATTCCCAATTAAAAACACTCCGATCGCCCAACGGCTTGACCATGACCGTCGGTGTATTAGTCAATACCACCGAAAAATTTACAGCACCTATCAGAAGTCCAGCGTGGCTTTGAATATATCTATTGGGTATCGCAACAACTTTATTCAAATACTTGTTCACTGAATCCCGCGTTGAGCTAGTCCTCGTCGTGTGAGTCGGACACGCGAGTGATAGGCATCGAGTGGGGTTTCTCGATAAAACTGCAAAGCCCGCCGTCTCGCAGGTCAGGCCCGTTAAGCCTCCCGTTAACTACTTTCCTCACCACAAACGACCAGGGAATTACGAGGTTACCGATGTCGCGACCGACTAGCAAATCCACCGGCGTATTTTCCGTCCTCACGTGATCCACAGTTTTATTTCAGTAAGGATGAGGTAGCAGGCAAACATTAGCATTTTGGTTTCCGCATGCCCTGACGAGCACTCTCTGGAGTCTTGAATTGAAAGTGACCTATCTCCAAAACAGGTAGTTACGTTCCTGAACATGAACTGGCCCTTGGACGGTGCTACAGAGTAACGGTTCTCACTTAAGGCTACTCGCAACGACAGAGTCGGATCTCGTGATTGAACTGCAGCGATTATCACACCGAGCGCTAAAACAGAACACGAACCGGATCTCAGTAAATGATAGCTAATGTACCACCACACTAAATACTTCGGTCGAAGTCTCTGCAGAAGTGGATGAGCCCTGTAAGCAAGTATCGTTTGGTCCCTTCTGTCAATTAATACGCCAATAACCGTATAGAAATGAAGATTAAACTGAATAGGTGCACACACAGAATTTGTGAATATCACTTGGTGAAACAGACAAAACCGATGATAGGGGTCTTTTGTTCAGGTCTAACGGAACCTTTGATACAGCCGCACGTAAGTCGTCGACTCATGGCTGGTGAGATCTACACTTATCACTACCTGGCGGAAACGAGATAAGTGAGTCAAACACGTTTCAAGACAGTTCACCTAGCCTGAACCACAAAATACAGATAATCCGACCTGAACGATCAGTTACCGCGTCCTTTCTGGGCTCAAACTGTTAGAGCGCAATAATCCTTAATGGGCACGTCTCTTCATACCTTCTTTTTTTCAAACATGACGGTGTCAGGTTGATATGAAAACTGACATTTTTTCAAACAGTTTGGGGAACAGAAGAGGTACCTCATGGTTGATGATCATTAACAGTTACGTCTTTGAGAAGGTTACCAAAGCTCACATGATAGCAACAAAGACATCAGTCCCAATGCATCCAAGTTATTCACTAGCCCTACACTGCGTCGGCTCATCAAGGCCAGGGAAAGCTACATTCGTGAAGAACGAGGATTCCAAGGATTTGGTTACCACATTTCTGTAAAGCAACAAATATTCCAACATCAACATTCGTATTGGCCTTTTTAGGTAGGATAGAAAATTTCGAATGAGTCGCTTGTGACGCTCTCCGGAGATGTCGTTTTTGCAGAGTTCCACAGAGATCATCAAACTTGTTCAGATCACTGCATGTCTAAGCTGTAAACAGAGTGGAGGTCTAGTGGGCAACTGTTTTGGGTCTTCATCGCCCCGAATGTTGTTGTTGTTTGGTCTCTCGTTTCCTGCCTAACTTTGTGATGGACTACATTGTAAAAGGCGCGATTGGGAGAACCAGTGATTTTAGCGTACGGTTTCTTACGGGAAACTGAGCTGACGGATATGGAGTATGTAGCTGACATTGTTTTGATTAGCTCCTCTGTCGAAGTTATGCAGACCAGGCTGGTTAAGATCAGCGATCGAGCTAGTCTACATGAAGTGCATTACGCAAAATGCTACGTCAAGAGCATGAGGTCCTCAAGCCACGCCTTCTTCGGAGTAAACGACCCACATGAGACGATGAACTACTTCACTTATTCAAGTGACCCCATCTCCTCAACAGGTATTGCTACCGATGAAAAATCAGCGGGAACAGCAGGGGCGAGGGTTGCCACTGCCAGCCCGCGATATTTGCAACGTCGCAAACTGGCCTAGTTGAGGCTTTAAAGAACGGCACAACTTCCGTTCACGTGCCTTCTTTGTTTTGCATGTGGACATTTATTCCGTCAGTTTTTGGTGTCCCTGATCCATTTCATACAGCTTACTGTGCTCGCGCTACATTTCCATGAACTTTTTGTGACAGGATGTATGTTTACTTATCGAGTTTATAACGACTGTTGAGCACAGAACCATCGACAGTTAATAAGGATGATCAAGTAACTTATCAAAACCTCAGGTCTATAATTTCGGTGAGGGACATCGACGGCAACTTGAAAGCGTATTTACCACACGCAAAGGATGACAATCGTATGGGCAACGCAGCCATCCCCCAGTGCGTATTTTCAGAGACTCCGGACACTCACAATCAATTCGACAAGTAATAAGAATGCGTAATTTGTAGCGGTTAAGTCGCACTGTGTATATGTCGGCTGAGCACTTACTGAGCTCAGTATTATTCCTTGAGACCATCTACGATTGAGGCAAAGCGTGGGGTGATCAGGTGATCATATGATCACAGAGTATGAATACACTTACCGTTACACTGAACAAAGTGGATAAGTATCCTATTGTTCGACTAGGGAACTTCGTGGCCACTCAAAACTTTAGAAATGCCATTCAACATGGTAGGAGACTGCAATCCATAGTGCCTATAGCAACGCTGTTGCTGACCCTATCAATTCATCAGCTTTTTGTTATCCTTTCCACTAGCAAATTTCTTCATTCAGAATAGTCCCCGTCGGCAGCACGGGAAGGAGCGATTCGAGTCAAAGTGACATCTGGCCAGGTTTATGACTGTTCAAAGGTGAACAGATTTCTGTCGATTCGATGGAGCTTGTGAACATACGCCGACTCCGAATACCACAATGACCACTATAGACTGAAACGCAAACTTATGAAGAAGTCCTGTAAAGATTAGCAGGATTACTTAGTTGCGCGAACTGAGAAGACGAATAGAACATATTAACCACAAAATAGCTGGATGCTTTTTCTAACAAACGGTCATACTGAAAGTCCACAGAGTAACAGTGAGGCTATACGAATGAAAGGAAGGCTCACGGATTTATATCTTATCAAGGTGACTTAACAGATGAGTCGAGCATTTTCAGAAACAATTCGACTGGCCTGGACCAGCACACTCAGCTACGGACAACAGATGTGTTCAGTTGTGAAAATCAGGACACTCCTTTGGCGGAAACCTAAGTCGCCATCGAGTGTTAGCTGCTAAAATGTGATAAACCTCCACGTCCCTACATACTTTTCCCAGCTCTTTATGAAGGCAGTGGTGATCGACTGTAGGCTGCATTGACCTCATCTCCCAGTTCTATAAGTGAAACGGAAAAACTGCGATGTGAGTGAGTTTTATTGGCAGCCAGCCCCACCTTCAAACGGGTTGTCGGAGCGTTGTAATGACAACCACGAAGGTATGAACCTTGTTTCCCTATGGGAGCCAAGATACTCAGGTGGAATTTGAGAAACAGAAAAATGGAATGTAAGAATTCCCAGGCTTCCATGTGATTGCAGGCATATCCGTCCTTTATTCAGCTTGTGACTGACACTGGGACATCCGCACTTGTTTTACTAATCAACGGTTGTGATATTCTTGGACCAAAAGACTTGTCTTGATTGTCATTTAGGGTTGCCTCCCGCCATGAGTATTGCAATGAATAGGTAAGCTCGTATAGCTCATTGGAGCGTAAGGTGAGTATTTATGGGCAACTATCTTGACGCTTCGCTATCT
The DNA here is from genome assembly GCA_014220965.1 of Paragonimus kellicotti. Taxonomy (NCBI): domain Eukaryota; kingdom Metazoa; phylum Platyhelminthes; class Trematoda; order Plagiorchiida; family Troglotrematidae; genus Paragonimus; species Paragonimus kellicotti. The sequence goes on from LOND01003788.1 coordinate 39,211, forward strand.
CGGGTAGTGTTCGACGAGGATGTCCGAGTTCTCCTGCTCTAATTAACTACGTAACAGATGATATTCCAGAAAGTGTTTGGAAGCCCTGAAGATCGCGGAATGGGGCTTCTGCGAATAGCAATCTGATCAACATCGGGATGCACACGACAGTGTCCTACCTAATTCTTCAGTAAGCCGTGGCAAATCAACTAAATAACACGGAATGTCAATATGGTACACATTTAAAGCCCTCGAAGTGCAATGCTGTCCTATGGTTGGGCTGGCCCTGACAGTCCGCTTGGGACTATTTGGTGCTTCATACACCTGCGCAGGGTCGTCTGACCAGCTTATAATATTACTGACGTAGTGTCTACCAGAATAGAGAACGTAGGTACTGCTTCTACACATTTTTGTTCTCTGCGGCGTGCCAAAGACATCCAACTATCGCGTGAAGTGGAGGACGTGCCATGCATGTGCGTTCGGTGTGTCTCAATGGATCAGACCTACCTTATTCGCATGAACAATGCAGACAAGCTCCCTGCATTTCAGCGCCGTTGTACGCCCACTAACTAGTTTGCATTAAATAGGCTGACTGTGTGAACAACGCAAAATCCCGTCCGTAAGTACTTCAGAGATCCCCAAACTTGCTAACGATAACTAAGGCAATGGAAGTGCAAATTCTGCACTGTCTGGGTCACACACTCTGTGTACCAAAGAAGCAACTGCAACCCAGCGTATCGTCCAAGGAAAGGTGTAGACGGTTAGAAGAAGGCGTAAGGCGATTAGATTATGCGTGGTCATGAATTACGAAAGTTCTAAAGACTCATTAAGAGGTGTCGCCTGTCTGATCGGGGAGAGCACAACCATTCACATCGCCCTCGAACACGACAGTGGAGTAAATGACAGGCATGCGTTCATATAAATGTTGGATTTTCTTCGTGAATTGCAATGAGAGAAAGCATATTCTATCGTTCCATGCTGCAGCAACGTCACCAAGCTTTTATGATATTTATATGTCTCCTGGTCACAATGTTGATATATATCACGTGGTATCGTCAATAGTTAACGGGAATTTATTCGTCCAGCGATCCAATCATCTTCCGATCAAACTCCCGAGGACCTCCGACAACCTTATCGGCAAACACCAGTTACGGTTCACGAGAAATGCCATTATGGGGAGTTTGACATTCTCAATACCTCGCCAAAGTGAACACCGCCCTAAGCGATAATTCAGACGGAAATACGCGGTAAACAGATTAAATTACACAAGAAAAATCGACATAAACAAGGAGTAACTGCAACTGCAGTGGTCACAGATTGATTCGAAAAGTACATACTTTTTCCGCTCTTTCTCTGGCGATATCCGCTTTTAGTCTTTCCCTGCAAAAGAAATGAGACAGGTTTCCTGTGACTATTCGATTAAAAAGACGCAAACGGTCAGATTGTCTGAACACCATCAGCTTGCTCAATTTCATGTGAAACGTTAAAAACAAATTAAGTTACAACTTCGGGTACAACTCTTGGAACCCATAGTTAGCGAGGTAATAAAGTCAGGATTTCAACGTTTACATTCCAAGGCGTTCACCGCCATGCGATATCGAAGTACACACGCGGGATAGATATTGACACTGTCTACACGCAGACAGGTGGAGTTCAAGTAGGCGGGGTTCAAACCTACGAATGTGTGACTGATGAGTGGCGTCATTACCATCTGGGCAGAAGTACTAAGGATCAAATCTTAATTCTCCGCCAAAGACCAGTGTTGGTTGTCATCCTGATTTCGTTGATATAGATGTTCTCTTGGCGCTATCTTCTGAAGATGAGCATGCACTATAAGTATGTTACGTCCAGTTAAGCTTGTACTAACAAACATCGAGGTGAACAGACGCCGTTGAACACTATCAGACGCTCTTTTTATCCCTAATGATGGTAGACAGAGTTGCTTCTAATACGTCCTCTTCAACTGTGCCGTGGGTGACATCTTAAAAGCAATATTGGAAAGCGAACATTCCAGTAGTGTTAGGTCTCACCCGGCGGGCGAACCTCATGACTTAGATTGTGTCGACGACAGCGCTCTGATCTGTGACGACTCACAGAAAGTTCAATGCGCTTTATACAGGCTGACAATATTAGTTCCTTGGCGTATAAAAATTTTGCCTCTCGAAAATGTGAAGCACTAGTTCAAGGCTAGCAGCGGCTTACGTAAACGTTCACTTCTGATGGTAAATAATTATGTTCACTTAGGTAATTGTACCCACCCCAGTAATTATGCTTACCTGGGAAACTGTATAAACCAAAACGACGTTGGCTAATCTGCACGCACGTGGCGTCGGAGATACGTTAAACTTTACAGGCAAAGGCAGATTTATTCTGCACCCACATGCTGTTATGCCAAACGGTTGAGAAACCTGTCCAACTCGAGTGGAAAATGTCCGTAGACTAACATTCTTTGACATCTGTGTACGGTGGGATCGCCATGTGAACAACGAGACTGTCTATCAATGAATTTTCGGGCACAGCAATCTGAATGCTTCATATACTACCCTGGCACTTGATTCACAGGACATTATTCGTAGAGCTAGGTGGATTGGAAAAGGCCGCAAGACTTCCAGATGGCGACTGGGCACTGAGAGATGAAACAACTGGCACTGAGGTTTACCTCCGTTAGACGGGTGCATCGTCCAGGTCGGGCATTATCCAGAATTAGAGACACTGAAATATATGGCCTAGAATAATCGGTGACACCTGTGTAAAAAACCTGTTGCATCTTGAGAGTAATAACTCGCTTTTCCTTTGTTCCATGCCGAACGCCATCGTGGTTAGGTTTTATGGCAAGTTCAGTGTAAACATGCATGCAAACTTGCGCTCTGATTCAGGAGTGAACAGCTAAACGCCCTCCATGCTCACAAACGTCAGCCGGTATGTCCCATGCCATTAAAGTCTTATGCTATAAGGACCAGTTGGGGCCAAGCTCCCTTTCTAAGGCCCTGTAATTAGTCCTGTTGGTCGTGAATTCACACTGGCGCAGTGGTGATTTTGTCAGCCATTTCTTTACTGCCTCTTAGCTGGTCACTTGCTTGTGACTAATCATACTCGCTTTCTGTTGGTTTCCGCATTGCTATTGGGCTCTGTGTTCACCTTGGCTTGACCACACACGTGATTGATTGTGTTTATCTGCTCTCTACCGTTATGAGTGAATCCATGAGCTTCGAACTGAACGAACGTTGTAATCATTACAAGACGTAACAAGACCGAAAACAAAACAAAATCACCACATTTAATGGATCACAATTCAAATGGCAAAGTAGGATTGTATAAGACTACTGGCGAATAAACAAACGCAGGTCAAAAAATGGTAACGTTGCTGGTAGTGAACAAATCTGTACGCAACCTTATTAAGTCTCATAAAAGTATTAGAAGAAATGAAAATTGGGCAACAACCTGTAGGCTTTATCCTCTTCCTTTTCCCGCCGTTTCTGTTCGACCACTCGTCGAATTTCGTCTTCTTCAAACTTGGCCTTGGCTGAGACGATGTCCTTGCCTTGCTTACGGCGTCGTTTCTCACGCTCGAGTTCTTCTTGTTTTTCTTGGGCGTCACGTTGTAACTTTTTCTGTCGCAGGAGATCCTGTGGAAAACGATACTAGAATGAGTACCTTCAAAATCCACACCTTCGCAATGTGACGTATATTCATGTATATTTTCCGTTTATCCTAACCGACAGCAGTCAGTAACAAAAATGATGGTGAGAGGCTGACGTCGGAAATGACTAGTTCCTTTGTTTTATACAGAAGAATGGAGAGGTTCGACATGAATGTTGCATTCCCAGCCTCAAAAATAGAGCCAGATACATATGTAATTTTGTTTGTATTGCCATAGCTTAGTGGTAACGACACAAACCAGTAATCACATTGTTGTCGGTTCGATTAGCCGTTGTTGCGATTGCTCCTGTTTGAAATTGTGCAGCCTTGTTATCCAACCAGTAGATTAAGACAGCAAACACCTTTTGGAACAAAAGCCAGAGTTTTTCTTTTTATCCGTTCCAATATACCCACAAGCCTTATAATGAATTAGCTTCTAAAACACAGAAAACCAAGTACACGAAGGCCAGGCTGATTGTATCCCAACCAGCAGTGTACTAGTAAAGTTAGTTTTCAATAAAAACCGCAACATTAACATCCTTATCCTTGATCAGCGGTTGTGGTACTTTTGGACAGGAAGGTTGCCTCTTATTATGTTAATTGCAATGTTTCTCAGTGTCGGTTTCGTTGTGAAAAAAAATCCCTTCGGAATATGCTAACCTGCCTGGATCTTTGTCTGTTTGTTCTGAATGCAAGTTGCGTACTTAGTAGGAATCAGCCCTACGTTCACTAGCCAACGGGGTGTCTGATTTATCATTTGCTTGTAACAAGACATGAGCCAGGAAAGATGTCAAAAGTGGAACTTCTGCCGAGTGGTAAGATGACCTAAATTGAGGAGATTGGTATGGCTTTGTTGATGTTTTCTGCACATAACGAGCAATCCACGAGCAGCGGTTTAAATGATAGGATTGATTTATAACAAAACTCATCCTGCGTAGCTATGGTAGCGTAATCCCAAGTATCTGTTGCACCACATAGTGTCGACTGTGAATAGTGACAGCAAGAAGAGGCCCCAGGGTAGCCAGGCGATTACGTGATTGGAAGCTAAGAAAGTGTTGACTGGTCCGCTGATAAAAGTCAGAAGCTATTGTTTGTAAAGGTTAGGAAACAGTGTAACTATCCGCGCCGTTATTTGGAAGCGCTCTAGCATGGCGGTATGTTGCAGTCAAGAACGTGAATGTAGGCGTGAAATCGTCCGATCTTTGTCAAGCTTCATTGCTTTGTTCGTTTGCAGTTACGATCAACACCTATTAGTCCACTGCCTTGTGTGGTAACGTCAGAATCAGCGGAAACCCGGTGTGGTACCCACGGATGTGGCATGAAATTGAAAATGCCAATGCGCATGCAGGTTGTGTGACGACTGCAGGTTTGTTATCCGATGGAGGGTCGACGGATCTTGATTGGTTTAATGACAAGATGTTCTTTGAACATTTATAAGTGGTACAGAGGATACTTGAGAAAACCGCGCGCTCTGGTATGCGTTTAAGAGGGCGGTTGCAGCCAAATAGTGCGATGTGTTCCTGTAAGGCTGTACTGATATAGATTCATTATGTTGAGGACGTCAGGGAGTTTGTTGACTGGTTCACACAGTTAACACACTGGATCGACATCAGGGACGAACGAATTTAAAAAAAGGTTTGTATTTCCAAGATTCTGACGGTCCTCATTAATACATCAACTCCAGTTATATGAAAACTACCTTCCGAAAAGCTTACGAGACGCGTGTACAAGGCAACCGAGCGCTAAACGTGGTCATTAACAAGAAAGAACTTAAAATATTAACTTGCAATCATCAAAATCAGAACACCTATGGTTGATCTAGACACTTACCAGCATACAGTCATGAGAATAATCCTTAGCGGATAGATAAAAGGAAGCAGGGAAGTTGCTTGATAGAAAACCTTACGCCTGGATTTTAACATTCAACAGTGAGGTGCGGACAACTTCAACATTATCAACACTGACGGTAGAATATCAATGGTTGGAACTGATGCTCCACCATGTAGACATTAGGAATAGGCAACTGAGCTAAGAGCGAGAGTAACACAATCCTTCAGCTTTCACAGTTCCTTTTTCTCCTTTTTCCATTGTTTCGACATTTATGTCACTGAACCTGAGTAACCACCATCCATCTGGTGTCTCCAGTCACAGGGACCGTAGCCTTGGGGATGAACAACCGCAGGAATTGAGTTGTTGATAACTTTTAGCATTGTTCTACACTATGACATTAGTTATCCACCATGTTTCAGCCAGCTGTGAAATCAGCGAAGTGCGTAAGACGCAGTAAACAATCGGGTGATTTTCGTAACTCACGCAGTAGTCATCTAGGCCTGAAAAGCCTTAAAATTAGGAAACTAAACTCGTTCGATTCTCGCCACCAAATGTTCCATTTTTGTCCATCCACTATTTTCACCTGTGTTGAGAATAGGAATCCCAAATAGATCCCAAACACGAGAATAAGCCGTTCACGATGTTTGTATGATTGATGCAGCCCAAAAGTGCACCTCAATATACTGTGCTGAAAATATCCTTGTTAACAAAAAAGTGATCGTTAACCGACGACATGTGTGACACTGTTACAGAATCTAGTGGAAAGCGAACAACTGGTTCACAACTCCCAATCCTGGGTAAAACTATTCCCGTTTTTCAATAGTATTTACCTCTCGGGCTACAGTGACTCGACAAAATACAGTGAAGGTCAGCACCAAATTTATTAGTGGAATCAAGGCAGTTCTGCAATTTTCAGAAATCCAAATTCTCTCTATGAACAGAATCGTAATCAACCCACCCTGGCTAGTAACGGTATTTTTATCTACCCACGGCAGTTGAAAGACTGGGTCAAAGCCTTGACTGGAATCTCATCCCCTCTAGTGATGACGATATTCGTTCTCAGTTAAAAGGCACGTTCAGAACAGATAGCCTCTTTTTACGTGAAGTAAACTAACCTTAAGATCGCACATCTTTTCAACATTTTCAGCATCACATTTTGTGACTACCCTCTGACTACAGGTAGAGAAACGGCACGGTAGGAAACTCACAATATGATGCAACGATGTGAAGAAACTGATACGGCTATGTCACTATTCTCTCTGCTCAGCTTCAAGCTGGGGTTCAAACGATGTCAAATATCGTTGGCTACGGACCTTGAAGGATGTTGCTGCAAGCAGAAGTTAGCAATGGGAAAGCTGTCACACGTTTTGTTGTTGTCCCTTTAGCTATCGGCATACACATATTTTTTGAAGTTTAAACGAATACAAAGCATCAAAGCAAACAGCAAGAAAACTAAAATCGCGCGTAGTGTGAAACGGATTTTTTTTTAAATATCCCTTGTTATCGTCCTATAACTTATTTCACGACTGCTTCTCTGTCAACTACTTTTGAGTTAGCACTCAGTCTGCATTCTGACTCGTGCAAAATAAATAGCCAGACGACCTTTCATTAAACGTGTTCTCATGAAAACGTCTGGGTAGAAGTCTTAAAACATTTAAGAGTCCGTCAATGTTCCCCTACGTGAAAGTAACTTTTAGTTAATCTACCTCTTTAGTTAGTTAAGCTTCTCGGCCGGTGGTCGGACTCCGTCTGAACTGCTTACATATACCTCACCTTAATCGGTCAGGTCGGATGTTTTCAAGAGTATTCCGTTTGCCACATAATACACTTAAAGCCACTGCCAATACCCAACACCCGCTGAACCTACAAATTACAACGTGATAAGTTGCAGAACCCGTTACCTGAGTTGTTTGGTATTTGTGACCAGCAACAATTAAGATTTGCAGAGTTAAACCTTAATAACAGATCGATCCGGTATACATGTTTAAAAAAAACAATGCCACTTTCTCGACTGTCAGTCGCTGCGATCAGCTGATAAAATAAGAAATACAAGGCCCGCAATGGTTGGGTCATGTACTCCACATGACAGTCGACTGTTTGTCGTACCAACTAATACGTATCGAGACCAATAGTTGGGTAAAATCGCGGGATGGTCGAGCAACGACGTGGTCACGAAATTTTGAACCTCAGACGACTCCACTGAATGAAGTGAGTATGTGTGTCCTGACTGTACAGGTACTTTAAGTCATAATTGCCGTGAACAGAGGGTCAAACCACAATAATCCACTCGGGTTCATGGACATCATTCGTTAGTGAAGCCATCGAGGTGGGTGGGGTCGTAGTTAAGCTAAATAATGAACGAAGGACGCACAAGTGCATTGACAGAAGTTAGATACCAATCAAAGTAAGACATAAATGGATGGAACCATACATCTGGTTCATACGACATCAAGCTTGATAAGGAAGACGCAGAATGGAACAATGGTAAGCATGCCAAACACGATAGTTGCCTAAAGATACTCTGGGTT
>LOND01003791.1:19779-34330 GCA_014220965.1 Paragonimus kellicotti
CGTAGTCTCTATCTCTGTTTTATTTTCCGAGAGATAAGGGTTTCCTTTTCCTGCTAGCCATTCAATTGGCTAACCAGCATTGGCCGGCTGGACACAAAGGCCTCACTCACACACCTACTGGTCTTATTCCTTCGGGTTTACACCGGATACGTGGTGTGAGTGGAACCACAAGTGGTGCAGCGCAAGCCACTTGGGGTGATGGTTTGAAGCGCAGGCGTCCTCTGGCTTCGGTCACTGTGACAGGCTAATCCGTTTCGGATGCCGCCAACCGTGTGTGTGTATGTTATCATCAACATTTGCAGCCACAAGACTGTATTCACGTTGACTATACTTGGTTCCATTTTTCTAATTCATTTACATGGATGTTCTACGTTGTTGCTCTAAGTACTTGAGCAAGAACAAAACTACTAAGCACTGTATACGTAGGCGGTTTGCAAACGCTAAACGGAAGTGAAACAAACCTTCTACATGTGATTCTATAAAAACACATAAGTCGCAAGATATTGCCATTTCGATTTAATCTCATTGACCCGTATCGTAAACAAAAGGCGCCAGCGCAATATATCTCCTTGCAACGGAACTGACTGCACTATTGGCGCAAAAGATTTGTTCAATTCTTGTTGCAGTGTGCAATATGCATAAAATTTGCTGTTTACATGTTAGCAACGGATGAGAGTAAGTGGAAATGTTAACATTTGGCGACATGTCTCATCTCCGTTTAGACTTAAATAGATAAAATCAACTCAATGTTTTAATTCTAATAGAATGAGATCGGGATACCACATGAGGTACGTGTGTACTGGAAAGTGATCTACAGCGCGAATTATGTCAACACGTGAATATAATCATTGTGATACTGAAAATCCTATAAATAAATAAATAAACTAAGTATCCATTATTGTGAAAAGTGGTCATGTGAGGTGAAAGAAATGGGAATTAGACCACAGACGACGATAGTTGAAAGAGACGAACACTTACACAAACAGTTTTGATACTTTCTTCTTCTCATGACTATACGAGGCTCATTCATGGTACTTACACAAATCCTAACGAGACATAGGCCGTTGTATGATAACACTTTGTATTGACGACCACCAGGAGTTTGGGCTGCGCCGAGTGAAACGAGATCACACAGAAACAGAAATCCCCATTGGACAGCATGCAATCAATGAAAACCCACGGACAATGAGTTACTAGCAGAAAGACGGTCGATTGTAACTGACCAATCAGGAAGAATGATCAGCTGCTGTTTCGAGCATTTTTGAAAAAGGCCGGTGAGTAAAGCGCTTTGTTTGACTGACGGAAGCCCGTGGACCGACCAATCAAGACGCAGCAGCGTTGCAGCTCCAGTGCGTCTGCTAATGTGGATACTGTCTTCATAATTGGGTATTTTTTTTAGTCAATTGAACTTGCTGTGAGCGGTTCATCACTGCATTTTCCTGATTTTTCAACGCATGGTTCTTGTACGCAACAGTAAGGTTGGAAAAGCAGCGGGTACTGTGGCGGGTAAATTGCTACGTTTGAGCCAACACTACTTGGAGGGCATGTCTTGGATTTTCACAGTACCGAACGAATCAACCACCTCGTCGTGCTGTCGAATGTACTGTGAAATGAGGTGATTCAAACCCCACAGGTTGGAGAAGACAATGGATGCATTTGCTATTCTCGTTATCATATCAGCAGCGATATACCAAGCTGATTCGATAGGTAACTGGATGTGTAAACTTACCAGCAATACTCAGCAGATTGCCAGTAGTAATGAACGTAAGACTGGAAATGCCTGAGTTTTGAAGCAACACTAGATTTTGAAGGTGCGAACTACATTCAGTACAAACCGCAGACAAAACTGGACAGAAAGAGAGTGATCAGACACCCCCGGCGAACACAATCAGAAGTGACGAACACCCGAGACAGTTGCCCGCAGACTTCTGAATCTGATTGTAGATTGACGATACAAAGGTCTTAGTAAGTTCACTTATACCTCTGATATTCCTCGGCTGGGGAGACAACCTAAGTGACGCCACCCGTAAATGACTGCCATATGATCGATCCGTGTTCATGGCTAAGATGCTCAGGACGGCCTCCATGTGAAAGTACTTTACTTGCTGCAGAGCAGCGGTTCTTGAAATAAGCAGAAAAATAAGTGTACATATTGACAGCAGGCTTTCATTGCTATTTCACTAAACAGATCCCTAAACCGCCTCTGTTATGAAGAAAGACGACCAAGGTGAGCACTGAAATCGCCGGCTAGTATGAGACTAGTGTTTGGGGCTGTTTCAGAAAGTCGACGGAACGTACTCATGATAGCATCTGATCTAGCGTACACCGTTGCAGCGCATATATATCGTCCTTCTGATCCACGTTTAAAAAAATACAAACGCCGTACTTTGTCTGACAGTGCACAGGTGAATGATCACCGGGATCCGAAAAACAGACATTGACCTACTTGGAAAGTGGGTATGATGCTCACTACAGTTTGATCACGAGACTCATTTTCTACCTTACACAGAGTCCCCAAAAAATCGTATGCGTAAGGACGGGGAGATCGCTGGGGTGAACAAATAAACTTGTAATCGAACGTGATGACCGAAACAAATCAACACGAAGAAACTGATCTGGGTAATCGGAGAAAACGGATCTCATCTCGGTCCTGTTCCGGAAGGTCTATGCAAATCCTAGATTGTTGGCTGAAGCGCAGGTGCAAAGAAGAGGTCAAGTGTACGACAGGAGACCCTCGTAAAACGATTTCGATGTCATTTTTGTTAACCTTGGTACCGTTTTTCGATTCACCCACTCATATTTCTCAGCATCATGGTTCTAGATATCTCTGACTATATTGGACCAGACTTCAACTATGGTGGTAAGTTTAGGCAACTAGTTGTGAAGCTCGCTGAGCCTTGACTGATATGACGTTTTTTCGGACTGAACACCACCCACACATTTGATCGCAGCTTTCGCATTCAGATAAGCCTTTCGATTAGCCCACTTCGAAAGGAAGCACTAGACTCCGAGTTACGATCTCATTAGAGTTCGTCAGTGGTTTATATTCTAGTCCGAGCCGGAACTTGCACTCCAGCCCTCATGCTTGTGAGACCAACGTGGTAACCACAACACCAGTAATAGGCATGACCGAATGATCATATCCAAACGCTCAACCACAACCTTGTATGAATAGTGTTCAGCTTGCCCGATCATTTCGAAAGGAGAATGAACAGAATCACTCTGTTCTATCCAATCGATAACCCCGTGATCAGGACTTCTCAGTTAGGTTGAAGTTACTGTCTTCATTGAACCAACTGAGCATGGTTTGAATCAGTAGTGAAGATTCGGGGATTCGTTAGAACACTCAGAAGACGTGTTGTTGGATGTTACACTCTTAAACTTATTTCGTCAACCGCAAACTAAAAATCATTTCGATTTTACACAGTGGTACGCATAACAGCAATAACTGAACTGAAGGAATGACCGGAAAATGAAAGCAGACATAAATTGATAGCAAAATTGAAGCTTAGGCGTTGTCGTTGTTGTTGTTGAGTGGTTAGTCCCAGATATTCACTGAGGTGCTAAAACCTACATAAAAGATTATGGCTCTGAGACCATCATTGCGTGAGTATCATTTGAACCATGCTTGTTTCGGTGCTCTATTGTGTTCGCTATTGTCTACTATTGGCGTAAGATTTCATTTTGCTCAACCAATTTTGCTTAATCTTATCTCTCAGTTCACTTGAAGTTGCAGACGGCGGAACTGGTCGACTGTTGCGTCAACAGAGAGCTGAATACTTTCCCAATTGAGTGATTCAAACGAGCAGGCAGTGGGATAACCAAACGCGAAACAAGAGGACATCGATTTTGAAATCTAACCTGAGAAGACGTATCAACATCGGTCAGGTTAACTTTTTCAATGCGTTGTTATGTAAAGTCGACCATTAATTCTTGGCAATCAGCGAAGTCATGATGACCAGACAATGTTAACCGATGTTGTCAGTTTATGTAGGATTTATAAGATCCATAGAATGCTCACAGATTAGAGGAATTTGATAAAACTCCTAAAAATCTGAATCTGTTGGACGATTTGGAAAGAAAAACCGATAGATTTTCTTAGTTTCAAATGATTAGCAATAGAACGATTGCGAATGATAAAACCAGAGGATAATGAGCGGAATAAAAAAACTCAATTATTGCTTATCAAACATACAACGGCTGACTAGTGGTCGGGCGTATTTCTACTTGGCCACAATTACTTTGACAAGCAAGTTACATGAAAACCTGGTTTATGGACTGCAACCTGCGCTTGAATACAACTATTGATGATGTACTCTGGTAGCTTTTTCTAGAATGAACACATCTAGAAACTAAAACATTGTTCTGTACCAGTATTTGACCATATAGATTTAGTGGGTTTCTCCTGCTAGGTACAGCCATAATTCACAGGTGATGTTAGGGTTGATAGAAAATCACAAGCCAAAAGCCAGTCTTCCNTTACTCTCAATTTGGTCCAGTAGAAATGGTAGGATACCTCAACAAGATAATGTTCCAACAGGTCGATACAACCTTGTATGGAGGTTCAGTATCCAGGGGATCCGGTTGACGGAACGATCGAACTGAGTTCGGAAATGTAGGCACATGCCTACTAAGGATTGGTACGTTCGATGGCATGATAACGGATGAAAAGAGAACCTATCGGAGAGCTCGCTAACAGTAAGCAAAAGTGGTTCATTTTAATACTGTTCAGTAGAGAAGTAACCATGACATACTAATATGTGAGAAGGAAACAACTGTTCTTTTCAGGGTGAATTCTCACTGAATGTTTTCGTTCAGTTTGTTTATCCGCGTGCACTGTGACTGATGGACTATTTAGTCAGGAGGAACGGTGTACGACTTCGAGTGTCCGTGTAAAATTCGCTTAACTGAAAATGGAGCGATACTCAAGAAGTCATCTGAACTATAGGTAACGAGCAATGAGTATGCATAAGCAAAAGTCTAGCGAGTTGAAAGTGAAAGCCGTAGCCCGTTCATGCTAGATCCGTGTGAGTTAGTGAATGCCAACCGACCTTGATTGTTCGTTTTGTCCAGTGTTATACATATCTAATTAGTTCTGGTTGAGAACACACTGACACCTGCTGTAAACTTTTGTCCAAACTTACATGCACTGGCTCGCACATCAATTGACTAGCGTAAGACCTTGAACAGAGTCGACGACTCAGCTAATGACAGACACATTCGTGAGCTGCCCTGGAATCAAGGCTTTTGATGGAGATAATCTGTTGACTTGTCAGCATTTTTATAACGGAGCCTCTGCAAGTATTATTCAGACATTGAACTAGGACGGATGGAGTTGCTGTGGAACAGAACCAGTGAAAATACTATAACGAAAAGATTCATAGTCGAAAGGCCGGGTATATTTTTGTCAGTTAAAGTGAGATAGCAACTGTACTAGGTGGCACATGGTTTCAATGCGTAAGTAGCGACGTGTAACACCAGAGTGGATGTATATAAATATATGCGTATATTGCTTTTCTACGGACATAATCACGTGCTTGTGCTTCTGGGTACTATGATTTGGGATTGTGGAAGTACATATGGAAGTTGTCAATCCAGCAGGACATACAATAATGGTACAATGACAAACGAAAATGAAGCAATGAAGGCATACAAACCGTCTGACGAAAGGTGATTGCGCTGATTGAGGAAGCGACTAAATGGGGATAAGAATTCAATCTGGCTAATGAGATCGGTATTTAAATAAATTAAACTGTTGATAGTATGTAGTTAATATGAGTTCAGAGTGCAAAACACCTCGATATCCGTTTAAATTTTCTGGTTACGTAAGGTCTCCAGTTGTTCATTTGTTCCGGTCGTTTGATTAGTGTCCGCCCGCCTATCAAACTTTAACAGCTGGGGGCCCAGACTTTAAAGGTTTACAGTGAGAAACTAGGTCCCGTTTCACCGAAGTTTGCTTTGTCTCTCTAGTAGGTCCATTAATTTCATCATCTTCATGACCGTCTTCATCTATCCATTCATGAACATCTGCTCCAAGCACCTGTGAACGGTGTGTCTGGTCAGTACTACAATCGGCTTCTTTGTCAGCGCCACTCAATTCCAATTCGGACTTCGAACAGTCAGGATTACTGTTGAACAGCTCATCTTCACCATTCAAATCCTCTTCGTCATCATCATCAAATTCTTCCAGGTCTGCCAATCGCGCACTCCCAGACGAGTTGCTTTTCGTATCTGTTTTTCGATAGGTCGGCGGAGAAAAGATGTACGGGTGATTAGAGGCCAACTGCTTGTATGAACCATACAAATCTTCTCGAACAGTTCCAATTCCTACACACTGTAAACGAAAAGGGAGCGAAATGGGATGATTTCAGTGAACATTGCCTAATTGTTGACGCGTAATTTCTTAGTAAAGTTGACAAGCAGATAGAAACAGAAGCAATAACACAACAAACGGTGGAAAGTTTCTACGCAGAAAACTTACTTCCATCTCCCCAATTGGATTGGCTGTCAGGCGTAGGGTTGGATCATGTTTCAGGCTAGAGCCGCCGAAATCAGCTGGCTTCAAGGGGAAACGGCGACGACGACCTGGCAGTTGTGGAGATTTTGGATGTGGTTGTCTTCGCACATAAACAGCTAGGATCAAACATATGGCCAGCACTATTACAATGACGGTTACCACTATGACGGCAACAATTGCCTTGACTTCGAGATGAGCTCTGTAACGAACGGAACGTGACAATGAGATGATGTGAGAGAAACAACAATCGATCAAATAGAAAGTCATCGCAAAAATAAAGGTGCATTTGTATTATAACTATAAAAATTTCTAACACAGCGAACAACTGATCTTTCAAAGCAAAGTAATCGTTCATCTTGGATGGGCTGTAACCGTCGCAAAGCTTATTTTATTGTTTCGGAGTGATAATAATTTTGAGCAGTAAAGTTGAAACATCCGTTAACCTGCTTAATTATCGTGCGTTTTGGCTCTGACTTACGAGATACGTGTCTGAGAGGGGTAGTTTACAAAAGGTTCGTTGAGCAAATCGGGTAGAGCAACGTTTTGCAGTTAAACTAATTCATGTGATGAACCGTCTACCATGAAATGTTCATTGTCATGGAGTATCAATAGGCCTTTCCAATTGACAAAATGGGAATTTCGGAATTGAACGCCACCCACACTTGATTGCAGCCATCGCATTCTGTTGCCTTTCGGCTAGCCCCTCTGAAGGAAGCACTAGATCGGAGTTCGCTTCTTTTTAGAGCGGCATAGTAGTGCACGTTCTGATCTTGCTGCTTGTGAGACAACCTGTTAACCACAACGTTCAGCAACCTCACAATAGGCATGACCGAATGATCAAATCCAAACGCTCAACCACAACCTTGTATGAATAGTGTTCAGCTTGCCCGATCATTTCGAAAGGAGAATGAACATAAGAATGAACAGAATCACTCTGTTCTATCCAATCGATAACCCCGTGATCAGGACTTCTCAGTTAGGTTGAAGTTACTGTCTTCATTGAACCAACTGAGCACGGTTTGAATCAGTAGTGAAGATTCGGGGATTCGTTAGAACACTCAGAAGACGTGTTGTTGGATGTTACACTCAAACTTATTTCGTCAAAACCGCCCAAACAAAAAAAAAAAAAACCTTAAAAAAAAAAAAAAATTCAAAATTTCGATTTTTAAACAACAGTGGTACGCATAAACAGCAATAACTGAACTGAAGGAATGACCGGAAAATGAAAGCAGACATAAATTGATAGCAAAATTGAAGCTTAGGCGTTGTCGTTGTTGTTGAGTGGTTAGTCCCAGATATTCACTGAGGTGCTAAAACCTACATAAAAGATTATGGCTCTGAGACCATCATTGCGTGAGTATCATTTGAACCATGCTTGTTTCGGTGCTCTATTGTGTTCGCTATTGTCTACTATTGGCGTAAGATTTCATTTTGCTCAACCAATTTTGCTTAATCTTATCTCTCAGTTCACTTGAAGTTGCAGACGGCGGAACTGGTCGACTGTTGCGTCAACAGAGAGCTGAATACTTTCCCAATTGAGTGATTCAAACGAGCAGGCAGTGGGATAACCAAACGCGAAACAAGAGGACATCGATTTTGAAATCTAACCTGAGAAGACGTATCAACATCGGTCAGGTTAACTTTTTCAATGCGTTGTTATGTAAAGTCGACCATTAATTCTTGGCAATCAGCGAAGTCATGATGACCAGACAATGTTAACCGATGTTGTCAGTTTATGTAGGATTTATAAGATCCATAGAATGCTCACAGATTAGAGGAATTTGATAAAGCTCCTAAAAATCTGAATCTGTTGGACGATTTGGAAAGAAAAACCGATAGATTTTCTTAGTTTCAAATGATTAGAAATAGAACGATTGCGAATGATAAAATCAGAGGGTAATGAGCGGAATAAAAAAACTCGATTATTGCTTATTCAAAACATTTACAACGGCTGGACTAGTGGTCGGGCGTATTTCTACTTGGCCACAATTACTTTGACAAGCAAGTTACATGAAAACCTGGTTTATGGACTGCAACCTGCGCTTGAATACAACTATTGATGATGTACTCTGGTAGCTTTTTCTAGAATGAACACATCTAGAAACTAAAACATTGTTCTGTACCAGTATTTGACCATATAGATTTAGTGAGTTTCTCCTGCTAGGTACAGCCATAATTCACAGGTGATGTTAGGGTTGATAGAAAATCACAAGCCAAAAGCCAGTCTTCCCCGAAGTGTCGGTAGTTTGTCGATAATCACATCGGTTTTCTCAACCAATTTGAGTATGGTCGACGCTGCATGAACTGTATTGGGTGGCGTACTATTGTGGATCAAGAACACAGATGGTTCAATAGTTGTTTGTCCAGAAAACCAACACATGGGGCATACGCGTCAACACCATAACAAGCAAACACTCATTTGCATGTAACATTGAGCTAAGAACATCACGGTTACCCATGCACAGTTCACGTACGTGGAACACCACTTCACGCTAAGGTGCACTCTAGTGTTTCATCTTGTCTTTCCCTCCTGTTTCTTCAATATCTAAATACATGCTTATGCCTCAATGTCCTGGGTAGCTAGCGTGAAGTGGCATAATTATGCGACGCTCTCCTCACTAGCACTACTTCGATCGAAGGCTTTAGTCCTACTCATTTGGCACGCCATCCCAGTTGCTATAAGCAATAATGTGAGTTATCAGATTAATTTTCTAATGAGCGGCCGACGAGAAAAAACCGAAATGTTAATATTGCACAACACGTTTTTATGCCGTTCTGGTAGTTCTATAACGAGGGTTTAGTGTTTCCAAAAACGACGGTTCCTCATTGAAAGTTTTATACTTTCTTCCACGTCTGAGAGCGCTTCTGAACGTTGCCAACTTCAACTGACGTGAATGGTTCCAAAGGGTTATGCTGCCAAACTGTCAAACCCTTCTTACTCTTGAAGTTTAAGCTGCGATAGTGCTCCAGCGGATAAAAGGATTGAACCACTCCTGCCCAGTAAACATATAACTAGGACTCCTGAAAGCTTCTGCAGGTACAAGATCCATCTTGATTTATTAGACTGGAAAGTGCAGCCTGTCATATCTATTTTGTATTCAACATCGTTTGGGTTGGCCACAGAAAGCAGAGCCAGTTATTTCTTCAAGGCCATGATTGACCTTGAACATCATAAGAGTCGTATATGATGATTTGTTGTCCAGCTGAAGCTGAGTTGCAAAAAGACGTTGATCTAATCGCGGACGATGCAGATAGAAGTTTATTTGAGTAGACGAGGCAATTCGATCGAACTGATTTCCCGTAAGCGTAGAAGTGAGCATGGCTTGTACCAACTGCCCATTGTTTCCGTGAAGGTAAGCTTTTCGATAAATAGTGTAGATAAATACAAATATGGCATCATTCATGATTTGCCTATTGAAGTGGTTAATGATAAAGTTTGAAACTGCACAGTTTTCATACGGTTACACTGTTTCGTTGTGCTATGCTGTGCTGACAACTGTTGAAAAAGACATTTGCGTTTAGCATGCACTTTAATTGGAAGTAGTTCGTCAACCAGTACAGGTTGTCGAGTTTGTGGGTATAAATATCTCGTATTTGGAAGGGCCATCCAGATGTATGTAACAAGCACAGAGTTGAACCAGTCCTGGTCTTGACTTCTTCGGCATTAAACTCTAAGTGAATGATGTCAGCGCTGTACTTCACACTCAGGGTGTTCAGACTGAAGCACACAACTGACGTCTTCCTCATGTGTTCTGTCGAGAGAGATTAAGCTACTTGCATACATCACACTTCATCACGAGATGTTGAACTCATTCACAATCTATAGTATATACCCGAATGTACATTAGCAGTCTTGTTCCAGTCGACGGAAAACACACAGTATGCAGTTGGAGCTCTGTGACTCATATTTCGAGTGCACCCTCGAAGATGAGAAGAATGAATGTCGTCATTGTATGTATACGTTTAAAAGTTACTGGTCCAATAAGGGTTTACACTCGACAGGTAGGGATGGGTAGCGTGTGTTTCGAACTGGCACCCATTTTGTTGGAAGTCAGGTTGTTAGACACTAGAACACCGATGCAGTAGGCATCAATCAGCAACACGAAGTTAACGCTTTGTTATCTTCAATTCAGCTCGATGTACCTTTGTGATAACGATATAGACTGCTAACTACACGACTAACAGTTCGAACCCCAGTTAGTTCAAATGATCATTATGGGGCACGGAAAGACCAACAATGATATTAATGAAGCTAAAAAACAAGCAACACGAAGAAGCTAACGAGTAGTGTTTTTTGTTCTTAGAAATTACAACCTGATTTGCAATGCATATAAGCACCGCCAGCCGGACATCGCGAATACGCTGTTGACATTAGTCTGGACATTGGAAACCAAGTTTTTGCTATTCCTGTGAACAAGTCCTGTATGTCGGTGCGAGCAGCCGAGATAACGTAGACCATGCAAACGAAATGGTCAAGAGTTTCAAATAGCTTGCTTCCAACAAAATAGTAGCACACGTTCGAATCTGTGTCCCATCAACCCGGGATTTTTCACCTTCAGACTATAGATTAGCAGCCAATCACCCGGTCTAGTGGCTCGGACATCAGTATTCTTCCCCACATATTAGTGGGAAACATGTTCACCACGAAAAGACAGTTAATAAGGCTTTGAAGGGTACGCAAGTTTGGGACGTTTTAGAAGGTGATCGTGATATCTTAATCGGCTACCACATACTGGTTACAAAAATAGTGTTGTGACTAGAAATGAAGGCGAGATGCTTGTAACCGTCAGTACCAGTGTTTTACATTACAACACAACTGCTATCAGTTTTACTCAGTCAAACAACTGCAACGTTAATATCATTGAGCCCGAGTAGCAACCACCCCTACTAAAGTCTCTAGCCACTTAGTCTGTGAGTCATAACGGTACCATCCAGGAAGCCGGATTCAATCCTTATTGGTCAAATTTCGATGAATGACCTCGTTTCCTTACTTCGTCATCACGCTTGCATCCCGCACCTTATACCAGTCAGTATTGACACAGACAGAGTAATCGGCTTGGCAAATAACTGGCCAGCATCCATAATGCACGGTCCACTCATCCAAGTCTGTGTACATGTAAAGATTTAGCGCATAAACTCGTTCATCATCGTGACCTACGCTTTGGTGCACAGCTTAGTGAAAACGACGCCAACGACTAACTGTACTAGCACAGGTTGGGACCTTGTTGATAAATGGATTGAGAATAACACAACGTTATGAGCAAGTTGTAATACTCTACGTTTCAACCACCTCGGGTGGCCTTCCTCAGGAGTGTTGTAATCGAAATCACACTAACAAACGTTGTGTTATTCTCAATCCATTTATCAATAACATGTTAACACGACGCCCAAACTGTTTGACTTCATTCGTACTAAATTTGGTGCGGATATCATAGGATCCTGTTATTTCGGTTGCTCGTGTCAGGCTGTGGATACACCAATAGTACCCAGCTCGTATTTAACCTATTCCCATGTGAACTCAAACTTCGCATCATGTGATGAATCCAGATCAGCACAAACCTGATCACAATGGTGTGTGCGTTTCAGGGATTATATCACGAAATTGAGTAACCTTGCATAATCTTGAAAACAGCTTCGTAACTTTCATACATGGATCACGTACACGATACAGTTGTTACACCCAGTTGACATTAACGTCTTCAGGAGAACGATGAGAAATACTCATACTAGATGAAAAACACGGATTGATTGAACAGATATGATTGCACATCGTTCCGTACAAACCATGAAAGCTTGAAGAGAGAGTACAGGGTTATAATTTTTAAGCTCATACGAAGAACAAATATTTGAAGACTAATTCGTGTTGTAGACACTCATAATTCTCTGTTCAATGGGAGCCGTCTGGTGGTACGGAAAACATAAGTCGTACTACAACATACGATTCGCTATAAAGTCAAAAGTATTACATGCAAAACATGTATTGCAAGAGAAGTACTGGTAGTTAAAATGCAATGAACGATCCAGAAGGCTTGAGTTCTCAGTTCTTATACAATTCAGGCAAATTCGCTATGTACAGACAATGGAAACAATTATTGCTTTCTAGTTAAACTGGTGAAGGGAAGTCATTTATGTAAACGAAATTGTGGCTAACGTTTTGAGTTGTTAAAAAATCATTTCAGGGCTGAACTAACATATTTATAGAGTAACGATTAAAAACCAGTTAGGAAAACATTATGAAGTTGGTATGGGGACGTCGCCACATCTGATAATTGTCATTTGGAAAAGAAGGTTGAGGTATCAAGTAACACAAACAATATTTTTAGTGAAGTATCATATAGCTTGTGGGAATAAACACGGTTCGCGGTTATTGATTAGGCAAGGGGACCCCATGTACAAGCAAATAAGCATATTGTCAACCTACAAAGACCTTATGCGCCTTGTCACTTGATTAAGAGGAAGGAACAGCGCATGTGAATATTTTTCAACACTGTCAAATAACGCATGTGTAAGAAGTGTTTATTGTGAAAATACTGCAATGATAGGACAGATGGAAACCTATGCGTTTCAGCCTTGAGTAATCAAATATTGTGCAGTTTCCGTTGTCATTATTAGTCAGCGTTCACTTCACAACCCCATCAACGGTGCTGATTGTTTTTGCGGACTATTCAAAAAAGAAATATGAGTGATGTAACACAAAATTTCTTTTCCGATATCAAGGCTGGGTCATAGTTCTCCATCTCTCCTTGTAAACGTGCGTCGGTGTGGTTCCATGTCTATTTGGGTGTATCAGTGGAGAAACTGAAATCACATGACCCTTTGATTCGAAAGTTGATGTTAATGAGATTTCGAATGAATACGTAACGGTTAGAGCACGTGCTTTGGAAGGTAGATGTAGAGATATGGTTCCAGACAGAAACATTGTGCCATTGACTAGGAAAACAATTACGAGATACAGACATGTTACGGACTTAATCTTCATTCGATAAACTGGAATCATTGAAACAAACTGAGATTCCTAGAAATCGCTTTACAACACTGTCACACCTCTCAAAATGTATCGAGCAACTCAACAAAAATAAAACCAGCAACTTACAATTGAAGACTTGGGTGTCTCTTGGAATAGGCTGGCCTGAGAGATCGGTCTGAGTGATTTAGCACTCAATGGTCGGCGCTCCTGATCCGATTTGGCCATATTTGGTGAAGGAGGCTCTGGGGACAACCTCTGAATAGCATCGTTACTAGACAAATCCTTTTCGGCATTATCTGGAGATTCAATGATAATCTGTAATGAACAGCACAAACTATGAGTGAAAAAAATGGAATCACAGAGTTTCGTAAGTTAGACATTCCAGAAGTGAGCACGGGATCATACTGCAATGATTCGTTAAGAAGTTTTCAAAACTAAAATGATAAGAAACCTGATAAATTATGGCACAGTACACTCAGCACATACTGATAACAATAAAGAACCTGGGCTATTATACACGTTTCATACTACTTGAGTATTACAAGGAGTACTAACACTCCATTTCATGCAATCAAATTGTATTGAGAACGACCACATGGGTTCAGAACGGTAACTGCTTACAGTCCAAGTCCAACAGTCCACACAGAGGCGGATTTTCACCACCGTTGGACAAAATATGCAGACAGTCTAGAAGAGGATCACACGGAAACGTTTCATGTAACCAGCCAAGCTGCGATCCATTTACGGATTTTGGTAGGTATAATAATCTCTAGTATTATTGCAGTCAAGATAGTTAGAAGGGAACTTACTAAAAAAACGGTTGTATCTGCTATGATAGTGAAAATCGGTCAATATATACTTTAACGGCACCTTCTTATCATTCTTGTTCAGGCTGAGTCATTTGGATCGCGGCTATCTTTATATATCGAAAGAAACGAAGGATGGAACTAGTTGTGACGATTAGTAGGATGGGGGAAATTTCCAGAATCAATGGGTGGCCATTGTAAGCGGTGCATGACATGACTTGTGTGTTGGTATTTAACATCAACAAAACGATTATTGTTCAG
>LOND01003792.1:2125-16854 GCA_014220965.1 Paragonimus kellicotti
AGCCTACCATTTGATTGATCGGCCTCGGTCGGTTGAACCACAAATGCTTCTACTCACGTGCTTCCCAGTCTCATCTCCTTGCGTTCACACAAGTGGGTTGATTAGAAAATCTATGGAAATGTGACAGCTGCGATCAATTGTGGGTGATGTTCGATCTATGCGAGAAAACAAAATCCTCTACTACTCATCAGTAATAAAAATACCGCTGAACAAGTTAATGATTTCTGTGATTTTAATTTGAAAAGAAGTCCTAGTCGAGGGGTCAGTGACTGGAGTTAATAGACAGTTACTGTGTCTCCTCTTGAGGTGATCGGGCAACCTGATCACTACTCACAAGCGAAAGTGGTTGAGCGTTCATACGTGGTGATTCAGTCATGCCTAATGTGAGGTCAGTGGTCAACATTGTTGCCTCGTAAAAGTTTGGACGAATTTCTAATTCTCGTCGTGAAAAGGATATGCACTGCTGGTGAGCTTTAACAAGAGTGAAACTCAAATCTAATGCTTCTTTTCGGAAAGGGCTAGCTGAAAATTCTGTAAGAATGCGACAGCTGCGATCAATTGTGGGTGATGTTCGATCTATGCGAGGAAACAAAATCCTCTACTACTCATCAGTAATAAAAATACCGCTGAACAAGTTAGTGATTTCTGTGATTTTAATTTGAAAAGAAGTCCTAGTCGAGGGGTCAGTGACTGGAGTTAATAGACAGTTACTGTGTCTCCTCTTGAGGTGATCGGGCAACCTGATCACTACTCACAAGCGAAAGTGGTTGAGCGTTCATATGTGGTGATTCAGTCATGCCTAATGTGAGGTCAGTGGTCAACATTGTTGCCTCGTGAAAGTTTGCACGAATTTCCAGTCCTCGTCGTGAAAAAGATATGCACTGCTGGTGAGCTTTAACAAGAGTGAAACTCAAATCTAATGCTTCTTTTCGGAAAGGGCTAGCTGAAAATTCTGTAAGAATGCGACAGCTGCGATCAATTGTGAGTGTTGCTCAATCCACAATTATTATAAAGTATAGTAAACATGGCTTCATTGAACCTTTTTTGATAAAGCACAAGAAAAACAGTGGTTTTAAAAGTAAATCCTTTCACACCAGCCCTTGTCGTCATTTTCAACCTGAAATGGTTTTCCTAAAAGTATGAACTTGATTATTCAACTCACGATGTAGAGCGTCTTTGGGATCTTACAAGTTTTGACCTGCTCCTACCAGACCTTTGGGATACACGTGTTATTGATAATCGAGGCTAGCTCACCACCCCTAAATAGTGCAGCGAAAATCAATCCACACGAATCCCACATCTTCTTTATCAACTATCTGTGGGGCTTTTGAATCTAATTAACACAATACCACATGCCAGTTACGCATCTTGTCCACACAATGATCGCACACGCACACCCACACACACACACGGTCCCCCGGATAAACTTCAACCCACACAAAACAGGTGTTCGTAAATTCAATCGTTCTAAATTTAGAAACAATTGACTTGCCATTTCACAGTTTTCGCATCAACAGAAACATATAGCAGTACAACTTTTGTTTCTTTCTATCTTGCACCTCATTATTGTTTACGTGTAAAAAGGACTTACACCCACAGCCTCAATTACAACATAACTTGGAGTGCGTTATTAAACAAGTCTTGCGTATTCTATCCTTTTCAACTCATCAGGTTTTTTCAACAAAAGCCACGGAAACCCATTGCTGTTTTGACTATTGATCAGGCATTTGGATTGTGAAAACGTGTAAGCGTCCGTAAATAACTATCCTCGTTTAAGAATCGATAACATCTATGCTGCGTCTCACGTGCTATTGATTATCCAACTTACCCATGAAGTGCGGTCACTTTATTTATGTGGTTGTAACCAAGGTTACATAAGATACACAAGTCACCTCAGAAAACCACAAAATATTGTTTTATTTTTAATTGGGAATGTGTGTTCTTCAAAACTCTAGAACAATATTCAAATGATGAACGGCTGTTATGTTAAAAGAATGTATCCATCTACAATCACTTGTGTGCTGGGACATGCAGCGTTTATCACTAACCACTCGGAGTGCGCCAAGCCAAGCAAATGTGTGGACCATGTTTGAATTGTACCGACATGAAAGGTTCATGGGAGAAGTTCATCCAGTAGGAACCGGTAAGAATCACCGCTTGCCAAACCCGACCGTATTTAGAGTCCAGGTAGGTCTTCAGTTGTTTTGCCACGTTGTTCATTTCTTCCGGTTTATTCCCGACGTGACTGACCAACTCAATAAATTCGGTTTAACTGTACCGCCGTTTCTTCACGGTGACAGTGTAGAGCAATAATTTGAATGCTCGACCACTTGTCTTTGCATTACGCTTCACGAAGCGGCCTTGCGATTCAGTACGTTTCAAATTCTCCTGTTTCCCGGACAAATTTAGTAAAATCATACATAGCGACATTTAAATCTTTATGTGAATGTTAATCAAATGTCTTTTGGATTTACGTGCTCAGGATTGCAAAACCAAATAAAAGCTACTGTTAGATATAAATTTAAAGATCATACAAAATAAATGTATATCATATCATACCATATCATAAAGATCACGATTAGGAGACAAAGTGTCTGTGTTGTTACCCCCTTTCCGGGTATTAATTTATTATTTTATCCCGATGGGTTTATTTGGGGGGGGGATTTGTTTTAGTCGAATAGGTGCTAACCACCTTCGTCTTCTGGTGATGGGGGGATGAGATCGTGCTTGTGCTCGCCCTTGTCATTCAATGATTTCAAAAAACAACGATCGATTAGAACACGATCATGCGCTATATAGTCCAGCTTCTTTGAATACTGATGACGCTCCGGTGTTCTCAGAGCGTCAAAAAATTAATGGTTGCCGACTTCAGTTTTCGTGTCATTAACACTTTTGCTGCACGGAAAACATTCAACAGTTTATTTGTGTCAATCGAAGCGTTTGAAAATAATCGCAGGAAAGTACAGAGGGACTAAAAATTCACATCATATCTTACATTTCTGAACTCTTCAGTCCCAGTCCTCGGCAAAACTCATCCAGGGTTATCTTCCCGTCCTGATTGACATCGTATTTGTTGATCCAATCCTGAAATGTGAAATTTACACAAAGTAATTCCCACTGCCTATTCCTAAGTGAAATTCTCTCAGGTAATTTGAGGTTCGTCGAAACAGTACCACCCTTTAAGTGCGTCGTTAGCAATGAAGTTATACATTTCGCCCTGTAAATGGCTGGTAATTAAACAGGAATATTAAGTTTTTTATTTAGTGAAAGAAATATATTGTTTGAGCCCTAGGATTTTTCTGTAGTTACAAGATCATAATCACAATCCGCGCTTTGTTTCGTATATATGGGTGCAGTGAGGTCTAGAGAACTGTCACTCACCATAACTTCGGTCATATTAAGCCCCCCAGTTTTGCATGAATTGATTAGTTCCTGCATGTCCACGACATCGTCCTTGTTAGTGTCCAACTCGAGGAACTTTTCTATCATACGTTCCAAATTCGACGCGGTGTAGGCCATCGTGACACTCAGCTAAGATCCGCCGACTGTTGAATGGAAGTTGTTCGCTAGGGTCTTACGTGCACAGAATGTGTTACTATATATGCGTCTGCAAACGATGCTCTTGATTTCACCGACTTTTGTGTGTACGCAACAGGACACACCAGTAGGTACAAACAGATTGCACGGCGGCCTCTGCATCGTCGATGCGTTCATAGGTTGACATTGTTTGGCTTCCTATTGGTCAGAATGGACTGGTTGCGTCGTGATTTGTTGCAATCCGTATGTTAGTGCAAACACGTGACCGTATGTGAGCGTGTGCGTGTGTGCACACAGTCGTAGCTGTGTCTAGGGTGTAATGACCAAGCAGACAATTGGGCTTGAGCGACAAAACTTCAGTGCAAATCTGGCATTGACGGAGTGTGGGTTCAGGTTTGCTATTACCATAAGTGCTTGGTGAAATAAAAGTCCACAAATCTGGCGGGCCAGAACGTAGTGAGTACATTAACGGTGTCAACCGATATCACGTCTAAGCTGTACACCTTGCGAAAGTCTGCACCCAAGACAGAATAAATTCCCAACGTAAATCGCAAATAGTAAGAGTGCATTGAGAGAGTTTCTGAAAGCAACAGATAATCCGTGATGTGGTTTTGTATGACTTGTACTCGAATCAACGCTGTTTTTTTCACGTTTTGAAGGAGTAGGCAATACGGATAAGTAGTCTGGAGGATTTGATAGGTAGTGATAAATTAAACGTGGACTCGAAAGAGCGACCCCCGTATTCCACAAGTGGTTTTGTGGTGGAGCGTTTCAAAAATGGCGAACAGAACACAGATGGTGGTCCACTAGCTGAAAAACATTTTCCCAGGCACGGTCTAGCTCGCGCAACAACTTGTTTTGCTGCTCCGCCATGCTTGTCCATAAATTCTCATCTGATGAAAGACGTTAACTTGATATGTGCAACTCTCCGTACCATTCAACAGCAAAGTGGCTAGCAGAACAACTTGAACCTATTCGCCGGCAACTGTGTCCACACAGCCTACGAGACACGTTCGATTTTGTTAATGACATAGAGAACGTTAATACGACTAGTCAGTACATGTGTTCGCTAGACGTCTGCTCGCTATTCACAAATGTCCCCCTGCTTGAGACTGTCAACTTCATTTGTGAACAAATCGACCAATCGAACACTAGATTCAGCATTCCGACACCCATGTTGAAAGAACTGCTTCTACGATGTACTCTCAACGTTCAGTTTAAATTCAACAACGAACTCTATCGTCAGACTGATGGGGTCGCAATGGGGTCCCCATTAGGTCCACTTCTAGCGGATATTTTCATGGGGAAGCTTGAACGTCAACAACTTAGTCAGCCCATCAACAGTTTGTGCCTCTATCGACGATACGTAGACGATATCTTCGTTCTACTGAAGTCTGAGCATAATCTACCCGGTGTCATCCACTCATTCAACAGGCGCACCCGCCATCAAGTTTACTTCTGAAACAGAATCAGAAAACTCGTTTCATTTCCTAGATGTGAACTTGAATAGGCGTCTAGATGGTAGTTTACAACGCTCCGTTTATCGTAGAGCAAATTGGACTGGGCAATATACAAATTTTAATAGTTTCGTGCCTTTAAAGCAGAAACGAAACCTCGTCCGCTGCCTGACTAGTAGAGCAAAGAAAATTTGCACTGCAGACACAATAGACCAGGAACTGGAGACAGTCGCCAACGTATTGCGAGAAAATGGCTACCCGGATCGTTTCATAACCCGGAACATGATTGTGTCTAAGCCACGGAGTCAAATTATCCACGGTAGAAAAGAAGGCTGTTTTCATCCGCCTCCCTTTTAAGAGTGATATTGCAACAGAGACACTAAACCGTCGACTTTATCAGACTCTCAGGCGCACATTTCCGGCGGCAACGCTACGCAGTTGGTTCACCACATCCCCCTGCTGACTTGAGCTTGAAAGACAAACTCCCTGTCCTCGATCAATCCATGGTTGTATACTCATTTTCCTGCCGTTGTACGGCAGAATATGTAGGTCGCACGACGAGGCGTTTGTCAAAACGGATCAAAGAACACCATCCAGCGTGGCTCGGGACAGGTTCGATCAAATCCATCAACAGTGCAGTGGTTGCACATTTGGCAGATACTGATCACCGGGTTGACCCACTCAGGCGTTCCGTGTTGTCTACAAAGTCCCGATAAACCACCCCAAACTGGTCAGACAACGGATGTTAGCCACTGCTGAATCGATCGCCATCCGATTACGCAATCCGATTTTGTGTTCACACAAAAAATTCGTACAAGCCCTGCAGTTGCCGTGGCCAAAGGTCACACCATCAGTCTGCATGCCCATCCAAACTCCAACCGATAACTTTGTGACGTAATGGAGGGTGGAACTTCAAACCACCCATCATTCACACTGGTGATTTGCTCTCTGAGTCACTAGCCTATCGAGGCCTGCATAAGTTGTAACGCTCTGTATGATCCAATGACATTCTACTAAACCTCTTTGTCTTGTGTACACACTGTTTTGATTTTGCTGAATCTATATAATTGTATTGATCTGATGATGAATTATCGAAAACAATTGTTCGTCACGTTTACTCTTCTATTATTAAGTATAGACTAAATGCCTTTGTTAAATTAAATTATTAGGTGATACCCATGTTTCAGCACTTGAACGCAGTCACTCAAGAATGGGGTGCTGGATACTAAAGTTGTGTTTGTACTGTCACCTTCGTTCGTAACCAGCCTCGTTCTGAAATTGTGCATAATGATGATTTAAACAAATTCACACTACACCACACGTGATTGTTTTAAGTGCATACCTGTGATCGTTTAATCATCGGTATGTAAATAAAAACGTGTTTTAAGATATCGTGAACTTTACATTTGTCCTGTGAGGTTGAATGGTAACATTGCATGTTAGATTCTGATAATAATTTTTTTGCCTGCTGGTTGTGCACTTTGTTTCATTCGATCATGTTGACGTTAGTAATTTTGACGAACTGCCGAACAAACGCTGTTTCTTCGTTTACTAGTGAGAAAATAAGTAGTACGTGAGTTTGAGCAAATTTCGGTTTCGGCTAATCTGGTGAAATCGGTAAACGGCGACCTTTTCATTAAAACGCAGCGGTATATTCGCAGAAGAAAAAGACTTGTTAGAAGGTTTCACGAGATCGAAACGTTATAACTAGACAAAACCACAACCTACTGAGCATTGAAACAATTGTGAGATCATAGAATGGTGCTCCCTAAGCTCCTCATTTCATAGAATACTTAGTCATACGCCCATTTCTAGCCTTAATAACTACGTTGCTGTACAGTAGTGGGAAATTTTTGTGAACATAACTTGAACAACACTTGTAAATAATCACAGTTGTCGCATTCTCCTAAAGTTCAAACCAGACCTTGCCAAAAGTAAGCATAATTCTCCAGTTTCGCCCTTGTTAAAGCTCGTCAATAGTGCATATCTTTGTCACGGCTGCACTCAGAATTCCGGCTACGTTTTCACGAGGTAACCACGTTGACCACAGCGCCAGTTACCTTACGTTAAACATGACCGAATTATAATATAAAGACGCTCAGTCACATCTGATTCTGAGTAATTTTGTCCATCGATATGCATCAGAGTGCTTTCGCAAATACAGAATGCCCATCGGATTCGGTTTCATCTTTGTTTAGACTCATCAGGTGGAGACAATGTGAATAGTGAGTCGAACCGGATACTGTTCGAGTTGCGAGACAGTGCATGTATCTTGTTGTCTGGTCCGTTTAGTCGGTTTGATTCCTTATTCAGACTGTCTCTACCTGGTGGGTCCCAACTAGTTGTAGGTTGTAGATTTAAGGTTGAGCATCGAGAAGCATTAGAATTATGTCGAACTGTTGCGTTTATTCAGGCGAGGCCAGAGAGCTATGGGAATGCACATATCCTAGGTAACCATGTGTGATGTGACCGATTTTCAGCACGTAGAAGAAAGATAATGCAAAAATGGAAGATAAAATGTAAAAAGAAATCGGCCGGAAATACATAATTGTAATAGACACCTACAAAGCTATAACACAGTGTGTGGTCCCTGGTATGAAGCATATCAGCTGAGGTCAGAGCGCATGTTGTTTCATTCGGTTTGTTATAGGTGGTGAACTTTAAGTCACATGGTTTCTTGGCTCGCCACATTTTTAAAGCAGTATCTGTTTTCTGATGTCCAGACATGACTGAAGCATCAAATGTAGACGATGGCTTAGGAGTAACGTTAAGGTTTGTTTGATCCTATCAACGGAGTGCGCATTGGCCCCTAATGGATACCTCGTCATTCAGGGTTACTAAGTTATGCTCATCATGTCAAGTTCGTTGATAATTTTCCTGATGCATAATATAGAGTCGATTTATTCTGATTGTTAAATGTTGGAAGTCACTCGTATCTGACCAAATCTTTCAGGTTACTTAGAAGATTCATTGGATGTTAGGACTGAACTGTACACTCAAACCTGCCAGGGCAGATACCTGAACCATCGATAAACTCTAACGAAAGGGAAACTCAGGTGCAATGCTTCTTTCCAGAGTAGGATGACAGAGAAAAGTGGTTATTTCATGAAACTGGTAACAAGTGTATGCATATGCCATCAAAACCGAAAGTTCATTTGAGGGAGTTTCAGCTGCATACACTCGTACACAGAATAAACTCTCAGCTGAAGTGGATCCATTTTTTCCGGAACAATGAAAGAATTAACGGCCACATAACGTATATCGATCGTAATCTCGTAGGTACTGTTTGCACAAAGGCTGTTTAAAACATTCTAAAGCTTACCATATTCCAGGTAACTTTGAAATTTCATACAGCACTCCCTTATGATCCTACCGTATTAGGCTATTTCTTCAAACTATGAGGTTCTCTGTTTTTGTTCTAAGTAATCATATCTTTGCAGAATGAAATATCAGACTGAATCACCGAGGTGTCACTGCATTAGTAACGTGCAGGAGTACTTCAAGGACTCTGCCCTCTCGTGTTTAATGCTTACAATTGCGGCTATCGTTTTTATCATACAGTGAAACGTTGAACTGCTTGGTACCACCGTGAAAGAAGATACATTAAGGATTAGTTTTGTGTAGAATAGTCTATGCAGTCGGTCTCCACGGAATACACTGATATTGTTGATAAAATAATGAAAGAATTTTGACGAGTAAACTTGTGTGAGATAACAACCACTTTGAACGTTAGTTGATCTCAGTTACTAGATTCATCTCTCGACGTTTCAGTACGTCGAAGTAGTGCGCCTATTTGGTGCGCAGTATGCTGACACCGGGGATGATATAACACGAATTCCGATGACTAGCGGTTGCAAACTGGCTCCGATGATTTCAAACGAGGATCAGTTAGTGTGGATGTAACAGGTTTGTCAATAAAGCTCGTGTAATCGATTCACAACGACGTAGTTTGTTTTCCAAGGCTCATGATTCACCGCTGCAAAACCAAGTGTACCAATTTCTGTGACGTTCACGGCATGGTGTCAGTTGATTATATACCAAACAATGTAGCACTAAAAAGTGTCTACTATGACACTTTGTTAAAGCTGCTACAAGGTTCAAATACGGTACAATGTAGAAAAGATTTGGATGTCAGTGTCTTGAGTCCTGTTGCTAACACTCTCATTAACACTGCCATTGCACCAAAGACTTATCTGTGCACTTGGATTTTAGGAACTTCTTCACCTAATTTGATCTCGGAGCCAGCGAAGTTTCCATGACTCCAAACTTAATGTGACTTTTTAATAGAAGAGTAAACGTGACGAACAATTGTTTTCGATAATTCATCATCAGATCAATACAATTATATAGATTCAGCAAAATCAAAACAGTGTGTACACAAGACAAAGAGGTTTAGCAGAATGTCATTGGATCATACAGAGCGTTACAAATTATGCAGGCCTCGATAGGCTAGTGACTCAGAGAGCAAATCACCAGTGTTAATGATGGGTGGTTTGAAGTTCCACCCTCCATTACGTCACAAAGTTATCGGTTGGAGTTTGGATGGGCATGCAGACTGATGGTGTGACCTTTGGCCACGGCAACTGCAGGGCTTGTACGAATTTTTTGTGTGAACACAAAATCGGATTGCGTAATCGGATGGCGATCGATTCAGCAGTGGCTAACATCCGTTGTCTGACCAGTTTGGGGTGGTTTATCGGGACTTTGTAGACAACACGGAACGCCTGAGTGGGGTCAACCCGGTGATCAGTATCTGCCAAATGTGCAACCACTGCACTGTTGATGGATTTGATCGAACCTGTCCCGAGCCACGCTGGATGGTGTTCTTTGATCCGTTTTGACAAACGCCTCGTCGTGCGACCTACATATTCTGCCGTACAACGGCAGGAAAATGAGTATACAACCATGGATTGATCGAGGACAGGGAGTTTGTCTTTCAGCTCAAAGTCAGCAGGGGGATGTGGTGAACCAACTGCGTAGCGTTGCCGCCGGAAATGTGCGCCTGAGAGTCTGATAAAGTCGACGGTTTAGTGTCTCTGTTGCAATATCACTCTTAAAAGGGAGGCGGATGAAAACAGCCTTCTTTTCTACCGTGGTAATTTGACTCCGTGGCTTAGACACAATCATGTTCCGGGTTATGAAACGATCCGGGTAGCCATTTTCTCGCAATACGTTGGCGACTGTCTCCAGTTCCTGGTCTATTGTGTCTGCAGTGCAAATTTTCTTGCTCTACTAGTCAGGCAGCGGACGAGGTTTCGTTTCTGCTTTAAAGGCACGAAACTATTAAAATTTGTATATTGCCCAGTCCAATTTGCTCTACGATAAACGGAGCGTTGTAAACTACCATCTAGACGCCTATTCAAGTTCACATCTAGGAAATGAAACGAGTTTTCCGATTCTGTTTCAGAAGTAAACTTGATGGCGGGGTGCGCCTGGTTGAATGAGTGGATGACACCGGGTAGATTATGCTCAGACTTCAGTAGAACGAAGATATCGTCTACGTATCGTCGATAGAGGCACAAACTGTTGATGGGCTGACTAAGTTGTTGACGTTCAAGCTTACCCATGAAAATATCCGCTAGAAGTGGACCTAATGGGGACCCCATTGCGACCCCATCAGTCTGACGATAGAGTTCGTTGTTGAATTTAAACTGAACGTTGAGAGTACATCGTAGAAGCAGTTCTTTCAACATGGGTGTCGGAATGCTGAATCTAGTGTTCGATTGGTCGATTTGTTCACAAATGAAGTTGACAGTCTCAAGCAGGGGGACATTTGTGAATAGCGAGCAGACGTCTAGCGAACACATGTACTGACTAGTCGTATTAACGTTCTCTATGTCATTAACAAAATCGAACGTGTCTCGTAGGCTGTGTGGACACAGTTGCCGGCGAATAGGTTCAAGTTGTTCTGCTAGCCACTTTGCTGTTGAATGGTACGGAGAGTTGCACATATCAAGTTATACGGTCTTTCATCAGATGAGAATTTATGGACAAGCATGGCGGAGCAGCAAAACAAGTTGTTGCGCGAGCTAGACCGTGCCTGGGAAAATGTTTTTCAGCTAGTGGACCACCATCTGTGTTCTGTTCGCCATTTTTGAAACGCTCCACCACAAAACCACTTGTGGAATACGGGGGTCGCTCTTTCGAGTCCACGTTTAATTTATCACTACCTATCAAATCCTCCAGACTACTTATCCGTATTGCCTACTCCTTCAAAACGTGAAAAAAACAGCGTTGATTCGAGTACAAGTCATACAAAACCACATCACGGATTATCTGTTGCTTTCAGAAATTCTCTCAATGCACTCTTACTATTTGCGATTTACGTTGGGAATTTATTCTGTCTTGGGTGCAGACTTTCGCAAGGTGTACAGCTTAGACGTGATATCGGTTGACACCGTTAATGTACTCACTACGTTCTGGCCCGCCAGATTTGTGGACTTTTATTTCACCAAGCACTTATGGTAATAGCAAACCTGAACCCACACTCCGTCAATGCCAGATTTGCACTGAAGTTTTGTCGCTCAAGCCCAATTGTCTGCTTGGTCATTACACCCTAGACACAGCTACGACTGTGTGCACACACGCACACGCTCACATACGGTCACGTGTTTGCACTAACATACGGATTGCAACAAATCACGACGCAACCAGTCCATTCTGACCAATAGGAAGCCAAACAATGTCAACCTATGAACGCATCGACGATGCAGAGGCCGCCGTGCAATCTGTTTGTACCTACTGGTGTGTCCTGTTGCGTACACACAAAAGTCGGTGAAATCAAGAGCATCGTTTGCAGACGCATATATAGTAACACATTCTGTGCACGTAAGACCCTAGCGAACAACTTCCATTCAACAGTCGGCGGATCTTAGCTGAGTGTCACGATGGCCTACACCGCGTCGAATTTGGAACGTATGATAGAAAAGTTCCTCGAGTTGGACACTAACAAGGACGATGTCGTGGACATGCAGGAACTAATCAATTCATGCAAAACTGGGGGGCTTAATATGACCGAAGTTATGGTGAGTGACAGTTTCTAGACCTCACTGCACCCATATATACGAAACAAAGCGCGGATTGTGATTATGATCTTGTAACTACAGAAAAATCCTAGGGCTCAAACAATATATTTCTTTCACTAAATAAAAAACTTAATATTCCTGTTTAATTACCAGCCATTTACAGGGCGAAATGTATAACTTCATTGCTAACGACGCACTTAAAGGGTGGTACTGTTTCGACGAACCTCAAATTACCTGAGAGAATTTCACTTAGGAATAGGCAGCGGGAATTACTTTGTGTAAATTTCACATTTCAGGATTGGATCAACAAATACGATGTCAATCAGGACGGGAAGATAACCCTGGATGAGTTTTGCCGAGGACTGGGACTGAAGAGTTCAGAAATGTAAGATATGATGTGAATTTTTAGTCCCTCTGTACTTTCCTGCGATTATTTTCAAACGCTTCGATTGACACAAATAACTGTTGAATGTTTTCCGTGGTAGCAAAGTTGTTAATACAGGAAACTGAAGTCGGCACCATAATTTTTTGACCTCTGAGAACAAGCGTCATCAGTATCTCAAAAAGCTGGATGGTAATCGCGCATTCGTTTCTAATCGATCGTTTTTGAATCATTAATGACAAGGCACACAGAGGTTTTCACATATTCACATTGATCATACACGGATAATATATATACCGGAGGTACAAGAATTTGTCTCCTTAATCGTGATCTATGATATGGTATGATATGATATACATTTATTTTGTATGATCTTTAAATTTATATCTAACAGTAGCTTTTATTTGGTTTTGCAATCCTGAGCACGTAAATCCAAAAGACATTTGATTAACATTCACATAAAGATTTAAATGTCGCTATGTATGATTTTACTAAATTTGTCGGAAACAGGAGAATTGAACGTACTGAACGCAAGGCCGCTCGTGAAGGTAATGCAAGACAGGTGGATCCGAGCATTCAAATTATTGCATCTACAATGTCACCTGAGAAACAGGCGGAAGTAACCGACAAATTTATTGAGTTGGTCAGTCACGTCGGGAATAAACCGGAAGAAATGAACAACGTGGCAAAACAACTGAAGACCTACCTGGACTCTAAATACGGTCGGGTTTGGCAAGCGGTGATTCTTACCGGTTCCTACTGGATGAACTTCTCCCATGAACCTTTCATGTCGGTACAATTCAAACATGGTCCACACATTTGCTTGGCTTGGCGCACTCCGAGTGGTTAGTGATAAACGCTGCATGTCCCAGCACACAAGTGATTGTAGATGGATACATTCTTTTAACATAACAGCCGTTCATCATTTGAATATTGTTCTAGAGTTTTGAAGAACACACATTCCCAATTAAAATAAAACAATATTTGTGTTTCTGAGTGACTTGTGTATCTTATGTAACCTTGGTTACAACCACATAAATAAAGTGACCGCACTTCATGGGTAAGTTGGATAATCAATAGCACGTGAGACGCAGCATAGATGTTATCGATTCTTAAACGAGGATAGTTATTTACGGACGCTTACACGTTTTCACAATCCAAATGCCTGATCAATAGTCAAAACAGCAATGGGTTTCCGTGGCTTTTGTTGAAAAAACCTGATGAGTTGAAAAGGCTAGAATACGCAAGACTTGTTTAATAACGCACTCCAAGTTATGTTGTAATTGAGGCTGTGGTGTAAGTCCTTTTACACCTAAACAATAATGAGGGGCAAGATAGAAAGAAACAAAAGTTGTACTGCTATATGTTTCTGTTGATGCGAAAACTGTGAAATGGCAAGTCAATTGTTTCTAAATTTAGAACGATTGAATTTACGAACACCTGTTTTGTGTGGGTTGAAGTTTATCCGGGGGACCGTGTGTGTGTGTGGGTGTGCGTGTGCGATCATTGTGTGGACAAGATGCGTAACTGGCATGTGGTATTGTGTTAATTAGATTCAAAAGCCCCACAGATAGTTGATAAAGAAGATGTGGGATTCGTGTGGATTGATTTTCGCTGCACTATTTAGGGGTGGTGAGCTAGCCTCGATTATCAATAACACGTGTATCCCAAAGGTCTGGTAGGAGCAGGTCAAAACTTGTAAGATCCCAAAGACGCTCTACATCGTGAGTTGAATAATCAAGTTCATACTTTTAGGAAAACCATTTCAGGTTGAAAATGACGACAAGGGCTGGTGTGGAAGGATTTACTTTTAAAACCACTGTTTTTCTTGTGCTTTATCAAAAAAGGTTCAATGAAGCCATGTTTACTATACTTTATAATAATTGTGGATTGAGCAACACTCACAATTGATCGCAGCTGTCGCATTCCCATAGACTTTCCAGTCGCCCCTTTCGAAAAGAAGCACTAGACTCGAGTTTCGCTCTCATTAGAGCTCGTCAGCAGTGCATATCCTTTTCACGACGAGGACTTAGAAATTCGTCCAAACTTTCACGAGGCAACAATGTTGACCACTGACCTCACATTAGGCACGACCGAATTATCATATGTGAACGCTCAACCACTTTCGCTTGTGAGTAATGATCAGGTTGCCCGATCGCCTCGAGAGGAGACACAGTTACTGTCTGTTAACTCCAATCGATGACCCCTCGACTAGGACTTCTCTTCAAGTTGAAATCACAGAAATCACAGACTTGTTGAGCGGTGGTTTTTTGAGTACTCACAAGCAAAAGTGGTTGAGTGTTCACATATGATAATTCGGTCGTGCCT
>LOND01003793.1:26804-37938 GCA_014220965.1 Paragonimus kellicotti
CTCCACGTTAAGCACGTGTTTCTGAAAGTTTGTTTATTTCGAGTGCAAAAGGGTTGTCCATAAAGAGTTCGTTAGTGTTCGGAGCAGCTGAGTTTCTACTAACAGGCTGATCTCTAGAATCAAACTTGCCCTGGTCAATGAGCTTCCGATGGAGGGAATGTCTCCCAACCCAAGAACAATGATCACGCGATTTCCGTTAGATGAAAGAAATATTCCAGTTGCAGCACCTTGGTCGTTGCATTTGAAAAGCGTCTAATCAGCTGTTCAGCATGGTTAAAACTTTCGTCCAAAGTAAAGGGTTTGAAAAGGATCACAGGACCACTTCCAGTTGCAGTGTGTGATGCGCTTCTGTATTACATGGGGAAATTATCGATTCCTCGAACGAGTTCCTGAAACGAGTTCAACGTGGAAGAAGCTGCGGCAGACTTCATTGTGCGTACCAAATTTTCTGCAAGCTAATTAAACTGCTGTTGTCACGGGGCAGTAAATAAATGCCAACATCCAGGTCCTTTAATCCATTAGTTTAAAACTTGGCGGTGAAGTGGGCATCATTATCAGTGACCGAAGCGGCAGGTATACTTCGCGACAGAGCGCTTTTCTCAGAGCATGTTTTATAAGGTCTGAACTCGATGGTGAACTCGTAGAAAATGTAGGTCCTCTAGAGGACGGATCGGCAATCTCCAGAACACAGTACTTCTCCAGAGAGGGACCACAGTATCCAGCATGAACTCTCTGGTGTGCCTCAAGTGTAACAGACCGTGGAACCTATCGTGGCTATTTCTTACGATTCTCCTGGGCGCATTTAGTAGAGATTTGGTATTGTTTGTTACCTGCTTTTCTAATTCCGGTCACCAAAAAGATAAGCCTGTAAGCAGCATCATATTACCAACTCTCGAGTGTTCAGAATGTAAGTCCACAAAGACAGCAGACCTTCGAGTCGGTACAGTTACGGCACGACCATCAAAACACAGTAACGCATCTGGGAGTAACGGACGAACTTTGGCGGCGTCGGTGACATACAAGAACTCGACGCCGCTCATGTCCTGTCCAGCCACATCTTAAGGCGGAGTTAACAAGACCAATGCATCTACAGGTATCACATGCGACTGCATCCCTCGTTATTGGCAGTGGTTAGATTAACAAATAGTCAGAGTCGTTAGAATCTGCATCTGACAGTAGCATACTGCATAAACAGTCAACAAGAGGAGTCGCTTCTGCACTATGATAAATAATCATATGGTCGTAAGAGCTGAAAGCAGTGCTCCAACGTCGCACCACGGCAGCAAGTGACTTCGCTAGCGACTTGCTGAGACGATGCAAAAGATTTAAGGCTTCATGGTTTGCTACATAGTAAATGACAGTCCAAGAAGACATTCGTGAAGTCCCTTAACAGCCCAATGCACTGTAAATGCTCCACTTTGGTTGTCAGCTTTCAGACTTTCAGCTTTGGACAGGATACGAGGAATGCGTATAACTGGCCTAACATACTGTTCAAGAATCTCTTCTATTCCGGTGGGATAAGCATCAGTACTTACAGTTGAATGATCTTAGGCGGAAAACGGTTTCAAAACAACGATAGTCTGAAGATGTTGCAGTCAATGCCTATCGTTTTTATGGTCAGTGGATTAAGTCGTTGAGGGGTAGAACATCGAACAAAAAATCAGCTCTTTGCGTGAAATCGGAAGTAAGAAGTGAATAATGTTGAAGTGCACCAAGAACAGAACGGAGTTCTTGTGGGCTAGTTGGTGATGATGTGTACAGTACTGGAGCTCAGCGTTGCAAATCTGGTCCGATACCACCCCATCAATCACATAATCGAGACATAAGTCGGACGATTCCCTAAAATTATACCTCTTCGGATTAATGACTACGTTGAAAAACGCTTCAGCAGAAAAAAAGCCGCGATAATAACGGGTAGTTTTATTGGGACATGAGCAATAAAATCATCTTGACAGATTTCAATGTCATCCCATTCCTCAGTAATTGAATCCAACGCATCTTGGAACACAGCTGGTGAAACATCCAAATCCAAATGTAAAAGACTGTGATCCTACTTAAGGCTATTTTCGCTCAACAAGTTATGCTCGACAAATCATTCTGTAGGTGTTATTCTCAAAAGTGCAATCCCTCAATCCATACGCGGTGTCACAGTGATCGGCCGCGTATCGAACAGAAAGCCAGCAGAACCAATGTTGGTCGCTTCACGCTCTCACCAGTGTCGACCTTCCCATTGCTTCTGGCATCAGCCCTGGTAAGCAAAATACGAGTTTCCAAGAAGCCGCTTCCGAAACAATTTGTATCAGTCGAATTTCAGGGGTCGGCTTAATGCAGTCGTCATTAACGTTCTTAGGAGGCGTCCTCCCACATTCGGGCGAACCTGAAACGGTCTAATATGTTTTGGCCTGGGATAACCTTTATACAATTACCCTGAGCCTGATGTCAAGATAACAAAACCTGGTTGTCGATACCCGCCTTGCATGCCTTTCCCGACTGGTGTGATAGAAACACAGCCCCTGCAATTTTACAGCCCGAAAGTAAACAGCCCCGGCTGAACTGTACATATGGCAGACAGATATGATAGTCAAGGGGAGGGACGAGAGCTTTATGTCAATAGCTTCATTTAAAACCTACCGGTGCAAGAATCGGTCTCACAACTAATCCAAAAGTTAGTGAGGTATATGGTTTGCGAAAGTTTCACCCAAGTTATTTCGGTAAAAGTTGTATATCATCCACCGTCAACTGGTGGACAAACGAATACTTCTGGTCCAAAGACCTTAAGCCACCTAGATTCTCACCTCGATAGGTGACGGCGACCACTCTCTGAGGGCAAACAACCAACCAAAAAGCATTGCAAGCGTTGCCTTCCGGGCGACAACTAAAGGTATTCAGTTTACAACACATGTCCTGGAAGCTATCAATTGGCGCAACCAGCACAAGCACTGAACTAGTAAGGTCGTTGCAATGACGATGTACTGCAATTCCGTTTCGTTAAGTGAAGCATTACTCCCCCACTCACAGCGCTAAAAAAGCGTAACTGTAGCGAAAAGGCGTCCAATAAAGCACAATCTTTATTGTCCAACACGATAGTTACCACGCTACGCATGCGCTCGCGTTTATGAGTCATCATTCCAGTCCACAACACGCCCAGGTTTCCGCTCACACGTCGTGTGCACTTCTGCCCGGTTTACGTGTGTGATCGGCGCCTTCTACCGGGGGTTTTCTGCCTGCCACTCCTCGTCCGTTAGTCCGATCTTGTTGAGCGATAGCTCGTCCGGTCGCTCGTGTTGTCCGCAATCTATCCACTGTGGGCTTTGACCGTATTCCGCGGCCGTGTCGAGATATTCCTTTGAGTGTTGGAATAACCGCGCCCCGATCAGGTCGTCCATCCTATTTTG
Organism: Paragonimus kellicotti; assembly: GCA_014220965.1. Lineage (NCBI taxonomy): Eukaryota > Metazoa > Platyhelminthes > Trematoda > Plagiorchiida > Troglotrematidae > Paragonimus > Paragonimus kellicotti. The sequence continues at coordinate 30,200 of LOND01003793.1, forward strand.
CCTGCCATGCCTCGCCCGTTGGTCCGATCCAGTCGAGCGATGACTCATCCGGTCGCCCACGTTGTCCCCGATCTGCTCGCTGTGGCTTTTGGACGTCCCTCCGCGTTGAGGTATTCCGCCAAGTGTTGGAATACTCTCACCTCCCGCTTGATAATCCACCACAATATGACAGTGTACCAAATCTCAGCAAGGTGTGAGCTGGCCCTCATGCGTTGATCACAGAAAGCTTACGAAAGATTATCACTGAGTTTAGGTGGAATCCAGAGCATAGGACGTAAGTGACCAACCGGTGCCTAGTTTCACTCGTTGTCCATCTTCAAATAAGTTGTGTCCGCTTTCGTACACGGAAGGCAGTGAAACTTAATCGGAAGATGTGGCCCGATTTTCCAACGGCAAGTGCTGAAAGAACGCGCCACGCATCACAACAATTAGTAACGGACGCATTACTCGGGTGGGGTTGGACAGAATATTTATCGACTTCAATTAATTAATAAAAGCGAACTAGCTGAATTTCATTCATCGGTTCTCCTCCCATGCCCGTTCAGGAACAGATACCTTTCACCTAATCAAGGAAGGTCACAGATCCTTGTCCAGTCTTTTAATTGCGAAGCGACCCCGGACGCGTTGTGCACAAGTCTGGAAATGATTACTAAACTGGTCCTACTGGTACCCCGTCAAGGTGTAGGCCAGTCAACGAGGTAGTCGTGGCATTTGGAGTAAAGACTCTTCAGCTTAGGCTAACCGTGTTTGCCACGGAAAAGTCTGTCGGTATGAACTGCATGCAAAGCTTTGTCTCCCGGAGTTATGCTGACGCATCAGGTGAGCTCTTGGTGCATCTTTTTCAACAATCCTCATAAACTAGAAAAGTTAATCAGTACTAAAAATAGTGCCCGCCATGTGACGGTCCGTAAAGAGAGGATCCCCAAAAGACACGACCAGCTTCTGCCCATTTCCATTCTCCCCTCGACTTCGAAGATTACGAGCAGTGGCGTAGTTGACTGCCTCGGGCGCCACGAGAAGTGAAACGTACTGTCGGCTCGCGGAAAGCAAAGGTTCCAAAAAGGTGAGCCATATTCTACAAACTTGCTCACCGCTGCTGACCACGGGATCGAGGCAGCAGACGACAGCTTTTGATAAATGCGACTTTCATGGACGTTGCCAGGACATTCAACACAGCCAACAATTTCATAATGATTGCCATCCTTCTCAAATGTGACATCCTAGCTGGAACGTTAGATTGGTTACCAGATTATTCTGAGTGACAGCACGAACTCTGTTCGCATAGGTGGAATAATCCAGCTGGAGTCCAAGGGGGCTCCAGTCTGGTTTTCTCACCGAACTTGGCCTAAGCCTAGTGGCAAACTGTTAGGCCACGGCACAAAAGCTGAGCCCAGAATAGGTTTCCTCACCATAACGCTAGAAACCATTCGGGCATCTCTGTTACAGCTGTTATACCTATCTGTGCCGCAAAATACACTAAGGAATGTCAGTAGATTAATGGGCCCAGCTTCGGGTCACCAAGTGGGTCAGTTGCCCGAATGAGCCGGATCACTACAAGAAATCTTAACGATTTGAAGGCCTCCTTTCAATTCCAGAAGACCAGCGGTCTACTTTGCTCTAAGCCGTCACATTCTAAGTGGCACGTCACATCCAACTCACAAGTTGGTCGCTTCTTATGGTAATATGTAACTCACAGAGCGTACTGCTGAACTGGACCATCAAACGGGACGCTCACTTTGCATACGAGTCCTACTGGTACGAGCTGGCCACAGTGTGGTGCTTTCGCTCGGGACGCAATAGGTACTCCTAACGTTCATTCTCGCAATAAAGCTGAATTCGTAAATGCTTGGAGGATATGGTTTCACGAAGCGGTCTCTCAACTAGACTAGATTAGACCCGTTTAAGTAAAATGGTACCGTTATACGTGGCTGAATATGTGCGCAGTGTGGCCTCAGAATCCTTCTGCGAATATACGTATGCTTGTAACTGGTGTACATAATGACTGTGCGCATAACAGTGTGCATTATTGCATGAGCGCGTATGTATACCAAAGGGGATACGATGCAAAATATGCCTGCATTTATGCCGGCCTGAAAGTGAGAAAGGGATACCGCATTCCAGAGTTCACCTGCTGGTGAGTATTTAGATCAAAATGATAAGCGCTAGAAACGGGACAAAGGCTAAAGCCACCATCCTGGCCACTTGGAACTTTAGCGTTATTGCTACCTTCCGGTAGCCACTCCTCAACCACTGATCTAACGATTATCCCTTCAACGTTCCGTTCTTCAGCTCTGTCTCTTAACCCCCCTTAAAAGCCCATTACTCGATCGAAAGATGCACCGTTGGGACTTGTTTTATATGCTGGCATAATACATGCGTTCAGAATGGTTACTTGGATTGTCGATGCTTCAAGTGTTTTGTTACAACCAGAGAAAGATGTCTTCGTGGTCAAAATGTAGTGAGAATCTGGTGGCACTGCACGGCTTCACTTGCAGCCCCCAGTATGCTTCTGTTCCTGTGGCTTGTGTCAGCGGGAATAACTGATGAAACCTGTTGGTCGGAGATCATCCAGCCCTATTCCAGAAGCCGAGAACCTCCAAGAGGATCTAAACAGGATTTCGAAGAAGACAAGTCACATCTGAGCATCAAAAAATGCAACTGATGCAGAAAGGGGTGCACGTATAGTTGGTAATCAATTATTACCCTGCACTGAGACAGCATCGGTCCAACGGACGGTCGCCTCATGTGGAGTGTATCAGCCAAAGCCTTAGTAGAGAATGCTGTTCGTACTTTCGATTTTGTACGATTGCCCGTTTTGCTCCTAAATACAGTCGTAACATTAATTTCGTTATCATTTCGTTCCACCTGTTAGCGAAAGCAGCGATGAGAAGTGCGTATCTGAAGTCGCCGGCATGCCTGAATGACTTTGTTCTGTGTATGAGATAATGTCTAGCATACGAAGGTTCAACATCCTCATGGGAACCGATTTGCAGGTTCTATTTCATATGCCTTCCCGTTCTTCAGTTGTCAGGAGTGACCAATAGTTCACACTTAATAGTGTCTATGTGGACCCACCTGAGTAAACCAACCGGCTAATGAATTCTACGCGTATGTGTAGAAGTGTCTACCCGGAAGGCGATCGTGTTTGCGTTCGTGAGTACAAGCGCAATCGTCATGTCTGTGAGGGACTGTTTAAGAAGACGGTTACGACCCCTGATAGAGAAAGACAAGAACAAACACAAAGACCACGAGCAGTATCTCTATCACGAACGAACGCAACGATATTGCAAAACTGCACGAAAACCAGAGCACAAATATCGGAACCCAACTCTCGCAACTTAGATCCCCCAACAAGTAAGGAAAAAGACGGCCTTCAAACGAGCTTTATTTGCTGCCCAGCCAGAAGGCAAAATACCGATTTACAACGTCTGTATTTATAGGTTTCGGGTGACCTTGCGCCTAGGCCACCCAACGGACCAATCAGAGCTGGACCATAGCTTTCTCGGGCACTTCCGAAACTTCTGGCAGGGCACTCAAATTGCTTCCACAAAATTGGTAAAATCATTTATCTTCCGGGGCAATTATGGGCGATTTTGAAAAAGTGCCTTCCACCCCAACAAAAACACAATCACTGCCTTTGATAGGATTCGATTATGAGTTGATACATATTACCCCGTCCGCCATCTGCATCTCACTCCCAACCACAAATCCCCATCCCTACGATCACACAAGCTAAACCACGACACTCCTCCCTGCACCGCCATGTCTCTTGGTTATATCACTGGACCAATTATCCAACAACAAGAAAATAGACGCGTTGTCAGCCCCACACCCCATAACACGAAACGCGCATCCGCTCTTTCGCCTGATGCCATTCTACAATGGTCGCGTCTCGCATGCCTGCTATCGCACGTGTCAGCGCTGATCACTCTTTCCTACAGTAACTGCAGATCCCGCTCAAAGTATAAAAACAATAAAGCAACCAAGCCTCAAACCACCAACTCTACAGTACTCTCGCCATTCGACGGTTCGTCTTACCGGCGTGAGTGCATGAATTATTTCCTGCCTCATTGGTAACCCTATCTGAAATACACCATCATCACACCGGGTCCCGCAGACTCCAGCGCCACCGCCGCACACTGTTATACGGCGCACACCCTCCACCACCTTAGTAAGACCCACTTCACCAACAAATCTGTCGGTTCCTGACCCTTCTCTCCCATAGGACATTAGGTAGCCATGAGTTTTTCTTATCAACGCCGCATGTCAGCGTATGACCTTTACACAAACCGGACTAGCTACTCTTTACTGTTACCTACGTTCAATCGTCCATGCTAGGCTGATTCAGTCACACTCGCACATATCTTTCAGAACATGGTGGTCTGGCCTCGTCAGGTCGAAGCCTGCCACACGACGAACATCTAATTCTCTAAGGCTAGGCAGTATGCTCCTCTAGTTTACACAGCCCGTTGCGCTATCTTATACCACGATATCAGCTCTATATACCTTCCCTCCCGAACTCCCCCCACCGCGGTCGTCCGTCTGTGTGTGTGTGTGTGTGTGTGTAAGATGGAACATCTCGTCTGCACGATAACACATTCAACCACTCAGCTGATGCTATACTCATCGTCCTGTTACAACTCACTACCCTGGCCTCAATGATCACGTGTGCATCTTATAGCATTCACTCATAACGTTTGTCCTTCTGGCTACGCAGGTTTTCCATTATGGCAATGAACCCTTACAAGAACTGAGAAGTTCTCCGCTGGGGTCCGGACAGGATGACTGTGAATGAGACATCTCGCACTCTTTCAGACTTCTGCATCAGCACCCCTGAAGAATGACTCAAAAAGACTTCGCCCTACTCACCAGCCGACCTACCACCCACAACTGTTCTGCGAACCGCTGGCTGATCTTCACGACCACCCTTGTAGTATTACAGAGGCGCTTGAAGGAGACGGCCTCTCCTCATATTAGTTTCCTTTCATTTCTGCTACAAGCCTTGTGCCCGTTTGGTGAAATTTCACACAGTTTTTCCACCTAATCATAAGGACAGGGATGGTTGCCCCTTCCGCATATCCCAAGACTAGCTTGGTATATGCGGTGAAAAGTGTAGATGTTCCTGGGTGTTGACGCGATAAAAACCTTTTGGCTTTTTCTACTCCTATAAGTGTCGATTTGAAAGTTAAGTCGGTACCGTCCAGTTTCTTACACAATTCGAGGACGGTAATATCCAGGCGTCGTACTCTTTCCGCCTACCTCAGAACATCATCCAAGTGATGGGTACCCATTCCATTCGTCCTTCCATACGTATACACACAATTTTGTGGGATTCACTAACATGGCCAATTTGGAATCCTCCTTAATAAGGCGATCCTGAGTGACCATTGGAGCATAGAGACCGCTTTTCAATTCTATGACCACCAGACTCTGACATCGTTTACACATATTGACAATTGTGTAGTTCACCGGTATGGTGCTTCAAGAGAAAAAGCCAGATAAAACTGACCATTCGGATGCGAAAAGAAATTTTTCAAATTATTCGCAAATAATCAAAATACGTACTTCCGCGAAAATATGTACATTTTATCATGTATATTAGTTATGTTGCAATTAGAAAAATCGCGGCTCAATACTCACTTATCTGACGGCCAATGACCCACTTTGTTGCTCGTTATTTCTCCAACGATCAAGTCGCTTCTCACTTGCACCCTTTCAACTGCAATAGTTCAATCTTCGTATCATGGATGCTTATGATCATGATGTTTGTTGTTCGCTTCCGTCAGCTGCAGACTTTCAGGATGATAATCAGTATGTTTTCCGAATGTTTGCTGCATTTTTTTCAGTTCCACACAGTTCTGTCACTTGAAGGTGTAGTTCGTATCAAGTCACTACTAGGTTTCATGAGTGTCAGTTATCGGCAGTCTCATCAGGAGGTCTTTCATCAGAATTGAAGAGTGCAGTTTGTTTTAGACGGTTCAACTACAAGTTTATGCTGATTTTTCTGTGTGTTTGTTACCAATGTTGGCCGTGGCTTGAATCAACTGGATGAAGCTGCTACTGGTGTGAATGCATATTGCATACTTAGTCGAGATTCAGAGGTTGTCAACTAAATACTGCTCCGTCCAGCTGATTTTACAGCTGAGGTCAACTGGACGGAGTAGTATCCAGTTGACAACCTCTGAACCTCGCCTAAGTATGCAATATGCGGCAGCGGCAGTTTCGAGCTTCTAACCTCGCCGATAATAGGTGATCACTAACACAGTACACCTGTATCCCTAACTTGTTTCTTCACGGCCAATTACTGTCAAATTAGAATACCTTGGACTTCTCTGTCTCAACGGATTACGTCAGACGAGTTGAGTACTCAGTATCATAGGTAATTGTCAGCCCTTGTGTATGAATTGCAACCTACGGAAAAAGTGACTATTTTGCAGAAGTCTGAGCGTCAACTAGATTCTGACTAACTACAGGAACACCTAAACAATGAAGCTTCTCACTAACAGTCGGATCCTGGAGCCATGCGAAAAGGCCCAGAAATAACAAAGGGATATAAAGTTTGTACCAAAGTTTTAGTGAGAGCGTACGACAGAACAGTCGGGTGCATATACGAGTTTTGGCTGCCAGTTTTGCTTAATTCTTTGTGGGTTAGTTTGTGGGGTTTTGGATATGTGTCTGAGAACAATCGACCCGATTGCGACGTTCTTTACTTACTTGGCCCTTCTATCAAGCCGCGTATAACCGTGTTTGTTCCCAGGAAGGCCTTGTGCAGACCGCGATACAAGGTTCAGGTCAATTTGATGAGGGTTTTTTCCGGTCACTATGAGTCTTTGCAGACACTAGAAGAAAGGTCCATGCTTATGTTTTCAGCACCGTCACGAAGATGGAAACAGTCCTTTGTGCGTATTCATCAGCATGTTGGAAGCTGGACGTAGGCCAACAAAGCGTGACTTCATCAAGAAATAGTAGTCCTTTCGATAATCCCTTTGATATAGTCCGGAGTGGAAATCATTACAAGCAATTTTTTATTATATATCTCTGTAGTATTGATACATTACAATATATCAGCTGATATTAAAAAGCTGGTAATCAATTCGGTTGTTACTTTTATCAATTTTTTCTGAGGTGCGATGAAATAATTGTATAAATATAGTACAAAAATGTCAACAATGGTATAGAAAAATGTTATAGTACATGTCATATTATAAACAAAAACAATGTTCTCATAATAGTGTCAATGTATCAACTACGTAGTAACAGGTCGACACAACGTTATGACATTAATATAGGCGCGAAATCTTGTAAACGTCTGACACTATAATCGTAAGAGGACTTATCGTTTAACATTGAAGTCCGAATGAAGTGACTCCGAAGACGTACCAACATTCTCATAGTCACCTCAAATGTCCACAAGAGGTTAAACTTGAACTTCGGCGACCAGTGAAAGACAGGACAATGTACACTGTAGTACGGTATTAGACACTTTAGTAGTATAATCATTTGAAGGGATTGAAGCTGATGGGTGTATATCATCTGATTTAACAAAAGTGGCATAATCAACATGTCGGTTTTCCATTATCACACTTATTATGAAATGTCCATTATGCGGTCTCAAAGTGTGACGGCAAGTTGCCCACTATAGGTGGAAGGAAGCTCAAATAAAAGTGAGTAAGCTTCACATTCGTGCGCCACTGTAACATATGGTCAGAAGAGACAATTAAAATTGTACTCAGAGCTGT
>LOND01003796.1:4060-24411 GCA_014220965.1 Paragonimus kellicotti
TATTCTTTTTTTTTCAATCTCGACTTTAAGTGTTTCAATAATCCTCTCACAAGAAGCAGTGCTGGTTTCTATATTTGGCAATGTCATTCATTTTACATTTCGATTCCTGCTTCACATTCTCGTGGAAGAGGTAGGTAGACAAGGTTTTTCACTTAGTTTCATGGAGGTTGAATGAGTTTCAAACGTTGAAACGAAACTAAAGTCTAGCACCGTAAAAAATCGCAGCAGAAATAACACTTGTAGTCATTCGTGCATTCAGCTCTTAGTCCAAGTTTGTCACTTCAGTCTTCTTCAATACAAATCACATGGTGAACTTATTCAAAGCAATAATCCGCTACGTTCTAGTAATACTGTTGAAAATGTGTCCAATTGGTTTGATGAAACTGAGTGACGCAAGTATTCTTTGTTCAAACTTCCGATCTGTTACTAGTCCGCCATCGTTTTCACATGCATAAGCAATACGTTTATCAATAACGATATAAAAAACTAGGATGGCCATGATAAATGAATTACTGGAACACTATTTACAAAACTTTAGGTTCGTGAATTCTGTTCGGTCTCCCTTAACCAAGTGCTACTGTGAATCAAGTTGAAACATACCACAACAACGAAACCGAATTTCCCATTAAAGATTATTTACGCAAAAGTAAACTAAAAATAGGATGAAGATAATAATTGATAGGGGGAGCAAAAATTTGCAGATACAAACACTAGACTGACTGCAGCCATCTGACATCTGGATAACGAGCCCAGGTACTAGGTTGAGTAATCAAGAGGTCTCCAAACAAACCGATGATATCTACTCGAGTAGTTCAGTAGAACAATATGGTTTGTTCGAAACTAAATGGCAAATCTTGGCCACATGCAAGCCAAATACAAGGGACAGCAAACGGGTAAGTGTAGTTTCGGGATGCAACATGTCACCAAACACTAGCACAACTGGACTGACAGAGGTTGCAAAAGATATGTGGTATGTGAAATACAATGTTTTTGATCCATTTGTATTTTGTCCTATTTCCTGACCAGTATGCTGATTGGGCGCATTTTTGTTGTTGTATGAATTAAAGATAAATTGCCAAAATTGGCTTTTTTCTCTAACAATATTTCATTGTTAGAAATTTGACTGCAAGTTGACAGTTTGAATCCCAACTATTCAGGAATACAGAATGAAACCTCAGATATATACCGAAAGTCTGTAACCCATGGTACAAATTATACAAGGAACTGATGTACTGAATTGAGAACGGTAATCTTCGGTGAATTTAAAACATCTAAAAATGAAAACGCTGAAAAATTATGAATTGCTTCGGAATAATAAGCACGCAGGCATCATGTTAGGCACAGCAGGACAGACGCCATTAGTTATGTTTGTCACTCGATTGAAAGATTATTTTGGCACCTAATAAACAATATTAGCACAGAAACTAGAAATATCACATGTGACTAGGCACTTACAACAGTGCCGAGTCTGTTACAACTCAGGATTATTGTAAGTGATCTTGTTTTAACAACCTTTCTAAGAATCGTTCCATTTTAAGTGGTGCCTCTAAACCTCTCACTGAATAGAACCTTAGATGGCTTGGATTCATCGACTGGTTGCGGTTCATAAAATCTGTGAGCGCTTTGTAATTCATCAGTAGGAATTGTTGCAATTAGCAGAAGTTTGTACGAAGTGTCCAGTATCCACTAACACATTAATGTTATATCAGTTACTAAGAGGAAAAATGGCAACAGATAGTTAGCTACTCGCGACATTGTTCTACTGAGCGTGTGCGTGTGTTTCCATGCAATAATGAAGCCAATCACATTTTGCAAATTGCTAAATGCTTAAAAGTTTTCTGAATCTACTATCATTTTTAATGTTTATGTAAGTTGCTGGGTTGAGAAATGAGTTTGATATGGCACTTTCGTGTTTCTACTAGTCGTACTGGTTCATTGAGAACAGTGAACCCAAACATTACTTTGTGCCATCTATCTGTCTGCTGAACTTTCAAAATATTTCAAAACTTGAAAGTATGCTCTGAATGAAGTTTGCTGTAAATCGTTGGCCAAATAATCCTCGGATAAGGCTATACGTTCCTGGTGACTTCCGTGATCATGTGATTCTTTTTGTAAGCATACTACCAGACTACTTTTGATGGAGTTTTAATCAGATACGTTTCGAAGGGAAGATAATCCACACAGTGAATCCCAGAGTACCCGCCAACTTGAACTGAGACAAAATTCTAAACAGAGTGAAGGAAAGTTCAAGGCGGCGGTCGAAGGTAAACCTCAATTAATAAATAGCCGCAACTATACAGTGCATGTATCAAGAAACTTTAAGTCGGTCTTTTAAAATTTGCGGGTATAGACATCTATAAACTGAAACCTCAAGAAATTGTCACAGCCGTCGAAGATCAGTGGATTTTTCAGTCAATGTCTTTTGAAAAGAACCACTATGCTCTTGTAAATCTTCAGCTGTCTTACGCAAGCATGACCAATGTTCAAATCTTCACCGTGACAGGGGCTTGCATTACTGGCGAGCTCGTATTTTCAGGGGTTGTTAGGTTGCTGTAGCCTACGACTGTTTAAGTCCCAGTCATAGTTATTCTCGCACCTTCCCCTTAATTCACAAATTCGGTTTGTGAACAAAACGCCTAGGACACGAGAACTGCAACATGCGAGTACTTCGTATCGACTCGTCAGTACCAAAGCTACACAACACGGTGCGTCTTTTATAGCAAACAGACTGGAGTAGGAGAAAGTCAACAAGCGGGTTAAGATAGGTTATTAAGTCCGGGAAAGGGTCAAATTTACGAACAGTTGTTTCTGAACACAGAGAGCTGACTTGAGTCGGTTGATTGCCATGCTCAGCAAACCGTGAAATTTGGTTAGAACAACCTAACAGATCCCGAAGCACAAGATGATCGATAACGTGATCTAGGGTGACACGTTCTAGACTGAGTAAACTGCTGTTTATGCGTTTCATCAGCAGTGTCCTTCTCTGGTAACGCGGATTTTGACACCCATTTAGGCAAACGTTCCTTCCTTCTGGAGCTCAAGCATCTCTCGATTCGGTCTATGTAACTATCTCCCAGTTACATAAAATTAGTAACAGAATGTGAGTGCCGATCATAATCTCCTTTAATTGAAGCGACCTACACGGGGTTCAGCTGCACTGGACGTTCGTTTAATTGAATTCTTCAGCTGCTGTGTTGTTTGATGCATGAGCTAAACACTCTTAAAAAGCAACTCTATGTAGACCTTCTTCTCTCCAGTGGCATTATTCTGGTAATACTTTGTCTATGTGTGCTTCCTATAAACCTTTTGGGTAACCACATAGAAACAGAAGCAATCAGTCCAGTTTTCCGAAGACTTCATGCGAACAAGATTCGCTTTGCTCATAAAACAACAAATTTTGCGTTTTGTTGATATCAACTAGTGGTCAGGTTATTTGGAACCATTAAAAGACCGAGATTTTGTCCATCCATACTAAAGGTGAAGAAAGTTATTTGTAAAGAAGGACTTTGTTTTGGAAAAGATATATATAATGGTTATATTTCCGATATACCAAAACAGAAATACCGGCGTTGTGGTGACAATTGAATTTAACTAGAAACATAAGTTAGCTTGGGTTTCTGTCTGTTGACTGAAATTGTGGTTGTACGTCAAAAACCCAAACTAACCTTGGATTTCATGAATATTGGAGAGAAAATTCTCGTACGTTGAATCATCAAGATTTCGGCTGGGATAGTTGGTCCATTTTGATGTACCAAACAGAAGCGTGGTGATTTCATAGCGATGAACTGTCCATGGTTTCAAATAAGTATTTTGTTATTTCCGGCATTTCATACGGTACATTTAAAAACAATAAATCCCCTATGAGCTTCCGTGTTCTCTGAAATACAGAATTCTTTCCAATTTCGAGGGGCTTATGCTCCCGACATTTTACTTGTGAAAACGTAATCGTTCGTTGGCAGCTTCTCCTCGTTTAATCTGTCATACTGAACGGAGGCTTATGTAATATTGCTGTGAACTTCAACGATGGCGTTATTCTTTTTTTCAATCTCGACTTTAAGTGTTTCAATAATCCTCTCACAAGTTAAGAAGCAGTGCTGGTTTCTATATTTGGCAATGTCATTCATTTTACATTTCGATTCCTGCTTCACATTCTCGTGGAAGAGGTAGGTAGACAAGGTTTTTCACTTAGTTTCATGGAGGTTGAATGAGTTTCAAACGTTGAAACGAAACTAAAGTCTAGCACCGTAAAAAATCGCAGCAGAAATAACACTTGTAGTCATTCGTGCATTCAGCTCTTAGTCCAAGTTTGTCACTTCAGTCTTCTTCAATACAAATCACATGGTGAACTTATTCAAAGCAATAATCCGCTACGTTCTAGTAATACTGTTGAAAATGTGTCCAATGGTTTGATGAAACTGAGTGACGCAAGTATTCTTTGTTCAAACTTCCGATCTGTTACTAGTCCGCCATCGTTTTCACATGCATAAGCAATACGTTTATCAATAACGATATAAAAAACTAGGATGGCCATGATAAATGAATTACTGGAACACTATTTACAAAACTTTAGGTTTGTGAATTCTGTTCGGTCCCCTTAACCAAGTGCTACTGTGAATCAAGTTGAAACATACCACAACAACGATACCGAATTTCCCATTAAAGATTATTTACGCAAAAGTAAACTAAAAATAGGATGAAGATAATAATTGATAGGGGGAGCAAAAATTTGCAGATACAAACACTAGACTGACTGCAGCCATCTGACATCTGGATAACGAGCCCAGGTACCAGGTTGAGTAATCAAGAGGTCTCCAAACAAACCGATGATATCTACTCGAGTAGTTCAGTAGAACAATATGGTTTGTTCGAAACTACCCATTGAAGTCATAAGAACGAAAAAAGTTCACTTGTTCACTGTGTTTGATCATCAGGCAATCACAGCACAATGAATGTGAAAAAAACAGTAATTAGAGAACATGATCCAGTCCAAAGAAATGTGTACAGAAGACAGACTGGAAGTGGCCAGTACATTCACTTTGACAGTTTCCTTTTGCCAAATCGAAACTGAAACCTCACACGATGTCTGGCGGGTGGGGTGCTAAAAACATGCACTCACGACACTTTACAAGCTGAGCTAGACTTTCTACAAGAAGTGTTCATGCAGAATGGCTACCCAATGCGTTTCATTCAGAAGGCGATGCAGGCGGTAGAGATGAAACTTAAGCCACCCTCTGTGAATAAGAAACTTGCGTTTATTAGTCTTCCTTTCAAGGGAGACCCCATGGCCGAAGTTATCTCAAGAAAGCTCAAAAAGTCAGTCGAATCAACCTACTTTGCCGCTCAATTGTGCGTGAGTTTCCGTTCAACACCCGTTATCATGTCACAACTCAAATTCCTGTGTTCTACAACCAGCTGTTGTGTGTACTCATTTGTTTGCTCGTGTCGAGCATCATACTACAATAGGGTTGTCTGATAAGGCGCGTGAACATCATCTTGCGTGTTTGAATAGTGGTGTGATCAAAACGGTTTCAAGCACGATTGTTGCTCATTTGACTGACTCCAATCATTCTATCAGTAAAAAAGATGCTTTTGAGATCCTCTACCGCTAAAGATGCTTTTGAGATCCTCTACCGCATGCCAAGGAATCGGCCCAAAATGTTAGGATTCCGAATGCCCACTGTTACCGAGACCATTAATATCTGATTGCGCAAACCTGACATCTGTGCTCAAAAGAAGTTCGTGCGGACACTTAATCTCCCCTGGCCCACAATCAATCAAGCCCACGATTTGGAACAGTGATTGCGTAACTGATAACAAACACGCCGTCCATAACCTCTATTGGCCGTTTTTCTGACTCACCCTAGTTACTGTTTTTCATATTTATTGTGTTGTAATTAGTCTGATGATCAAACACAGAACACAATATGGTTCCCCATATTTCGCGTGCATTTCGTTCGCGATTTCGTTTCGCGATTTTACCTGACAATGAGGACAAGAAGTGACAATGAATGAGTGGCAATGAACATTGAACGCATCCACAAGAACGACATTTACTGTTACGCTGCATTTGCAGATGATGGGTTCCGATGAAACAATTTAGGGCTGCCATCAATCAGGAAAACAGAAAACGATCGCTGTTCTGATATTTTTTGATATCAGTTTCTGGCAACAACTCAGAAAAAGTGTCATCTAGAAAAAACGTCTTATGGACGTATTACCTGGGGAATTTCGGCCATCGTTGTTTTTATAATTATTGCTGCACATCAACGGATGCTCCCAGCATATCACTGTCCTCTCAGTCTTATTCTGTTTTCAGGAATACATATGTATCCGATTCTGTATGAAACCAGAAACATCCCATGATGAACTGCTCAGAAGAATCATAGATGGGCAAAGTATGTGCAATCCTCTCATTCACGTTAAAAAGGCAATGACAGTCGTTGGACCCTAATGCTAAGTCCATATGTAGCACCCTCTTTGTTCAGAATGATTTCACTAAATCTTCGCAAGTGAGCGTTACAGGAGTGGTGGTTAAACAAGACACACAAAATCGTCACTTAACGGGGCCATCCTCTTCAGGCATATCTAATAACAGTTGCCACGTCAGTCATAGTGAAACCTTAAGTTGACTCGTAAACTGATTAAGATTAATGATTGTCTGTCAGTCGTGGTTTGTTATGAAACGAAGAAAGCCCGTCATCTGTTGAGTAGCACAACTTCCAGCAGATAGACTGACAAGGTTGCACGATCACTTACTTAAATGCTCCGTTATCCTGATCCTCGTTACGTATCTATAGCTAGAACTGCATCCATAGGACTACGGGAACAGAAGGGGTAGGCGGCCATTGATTGAGGGCAATAGCATGTCAAGGTTTATTACTCTTTTTACCAGGTATAAAACACGTTCAACAGCAGAAGCTATGAAATAGCATCACCAAACATTTTCACAAACTGAAATGCTTGTTTACTTTACTCTGCTGAGGTAACCGCATTCAGAATTGTATGGCCACCATTGTGTTCAGCCAGAACTATTCACGAAACTAGCAGTAAACTTATAACATCCATGGATTCATCCATCCCGTTTGCACTCATCACAGGTGCTACATGCATTATCTACTGATAAGACGTTGCGAAAATGGTTGAGTGAAGATTGTGCTATAAACATTTAGTTATCTGTCCTCACAAGTCCGCTTCTGGGAAGGTTCGTCACAGCCTACTTTGAGGCGTTCCGTTTATTCGGGTAAATATCCCAGACGACTCTAGGTTAGTAGTGTCTAATACTGAAGACCAAGTGTAGCGGATATTTTCTGAACAGATCTGGATTGAAAACCAACATATCTAGTTTGTAGCAGAACGTACCGCTATCAGTTTCGGGGACTCTGTACACATGTCCTCATAATTGCTTGCCGTATCCTAGCTTGAACAACCACGGGATTCTCGCATTTGCAGTTTGAAAGCATGACAGTATATGTGCTGGCACGAAGCAAACTGCGATGAGATATGCATCTGGTTGAGAAGTACAATTGCCAATTAGCATTTAAACAGATATTTATTACTTCGTCCGTTCTTTTCCAAGTATCTTCTGCAATAGATTACTTGCAACGTCTCTTTTCAACTAACTCGCAAGCAAATAAATTTTACAGCCAGCCAGTGTGAAACAATTCGGTTCAATGTTTCTGTGAGTGATATTAACAATCAGTTGTTATTAAAATGAACATATTGTATTTTCACATTATAAGAATCGAGTTTTGATTGCGGTTGGTTTTAGTTTTTGCACTCATATTAACTTTCCGATGAACCCTGTGACGAAATTGGCGCCAGGTTAAAGTTTGCTCTGAATAAAACACGTCATTAGTTTATATTATTGTCATAATCGCGTTTTAAACCCATAGCATAGTTTTGCGATGTGCTGGTCAATCTACATACGCTAGTGTGCACTAATGGCATATCCTAACAAACAGAAAACCTTTATCTTGTGCACTCTCTTGAGGAAAAATTGGTCAGAAGTTTATGTTAATGTGAAGCGTTGTCAACTTTGAACGGTATCTAATTAAAAGTTTTAGTACTTTCCACTCAAATTTTGTTTACGACTTCTAAAAGCGTGAGAAAATAAATGATTCTTGAATGGTCATACCTGCTGGAAGCACTGTACAATGAAAAACGTATTTGATTGCAATCAATCAACTCCTGATGACATCAACGGTGAGGAATATGTTGACAAATATTACATTACTAATAACTCGCTGCGTATTTTCATATGAAGTTAGTTTAAAAACTCACAAATCTTGGCCTAGTAATAAATTTTCAACCGTTTTTCGTACATAGCTTTGGAACTCTGGAGAATTATACATTTCCATATAACTGTTATCCGGTTGAGGATTTTTCAGCTGAGACTGCTCCGCACTGTTAAAAGTGTCGTTTGGACAGAAATTGTAAACGTTGTAAAAATGTACTGGTTCGACCGTTATGAATAATGATGTTTAATAAATCAGCGGTCGCAGGAAGCTATTAACGGCTACGAAGCATTCACGTGCATGAATTATGGTAAGCGGTACACCGTTTAGAGGGTTCAGCCTAGGCTAGCGTACTGACGCATTTTGCCTTAAGAGAAGCGGAATATAATTTGCAAAAAAGATTAAAACACAGGAGTTGTTGTAACTGAATCTACGGCCTACGAGCGCGTCAACAGTTGACAGAATAACGGTCAATAAAACGGTGGATAACGATAATGTACGATGGAATACAGAGTATACGCAGTCGGTTAATCTCTTCCTAGACAACTCCATCCACCCGAGGCTACCGCATGAACACAGGGAAAAGACTGGCCTTCAAACAGAGCTTCTTCATTTAGCTCAGCGGAAGACAACATTATCACAAACCCGTTCGTAATCACAGGGCTTGGGATTAGCAATAAAGCAAGGTCAAAAGTCCAGACAGTGCAGAATAGGCATGTAGTCGGGATGACAACAACAGTTGTCACGATGGCTGAGGACGCTCGTGAAGACGGGAGAAGTACATGACCATGGCAACGATGAAGGTCACTCGCAAGTGTACCTTGTCATTCTTTTTATCATACCATATTTCCGGGAAACCGGTGACTTCCCCGACGAGAATAAAACAAAATCAAGGGAACTGTGTTCACTGACGTCAAATTTTAACCATTAAGATTAAATCAATCAACAGGAGTTCGGTTCTATTTCAAGCCTGAAAACCCGCTAATCCGTTAGCATAGGCGTTTAGAAGTTGGACAAAGATGTTAGAAAGCAGAACTGTGACACACATTCTCATGATTCATCCAAAGTGTTTCATTCTGAAGGGAGTGACTTTAGAATAGATCGTGTTAGTGCATCCACGTTGCATTTGGTTATCTTGCCTGATTATCCATTTTTCCTTCAGGTTTTTACAAAAAAATTCAGTCCATCCTGCATTGCAACTCCGAGTAAGATACGGTAAGTTAAAAACGTGACCATGTTCCAGTTTGTGTAATCGTAAAAATAGCAAAATGCGTGTGGTGATTTACGTATTTAGTTTTCAGATAAAATTCACTGTTTAAACACCTATCAAGACATCCGTACTTCTTGACACCAAAAAGTAATAATTGGTTAAATTCGGGCTTTTAAAATGACTGCGTTTTGGAAATTTGATTCTCAAATGCCGGAACCATGGATAACATGCATCTTTTATCTGGATCACCGACTGAACTGTGAACCGACTATATTTTGAATTACTCCCGTTGCTATTGGGTTAAGACATCAGGTCACGTGATGCTTATGCGTGCGCTCGCATACACCTGGTGCAGCTAACTGTGGTTTGTTAAGGAAAACAAATCGCGTCTTTAGCTAAGATGCTCCACATCACAGTTTTGCTGTAACATATGGCTAGATTGAGGAGATTCGTTCATGTACTGTTCTATTATACGTAACACATTAGAGAATAGCACGGTTTATCCAAAAGATACATTGCACGCGTTCTGTAACAGAATATCTTTCAAACGAATTTTGGCGGACTGATTATTCATTGCGAAACTGAAAATAATTCAGATGTAGCCAGTCTTGACTAACTCATTGACTGGACCGATTACCCAGCAATCAGATTGGCAGTTTTTCCCCACCACGTTGAAATCTCATTCGACGTCTTTGTCTGCTCCTGCTGAGTCATTAGCGTGGCCAGTTTGGACAAAACATTTGTGTCCTTTCTCGGAACGAGTTAGAAACATGATTGCGTTTAAGGTATTATACTCATCCAGCGTGAAGCGAAATAAGAAAATGGATGTGTTAGTTTATCAGCTGACAAATCATATGAGTAATGTTCACATAAACGGATGCCGTTTATCCACCTGGTTAAATGTGTCATTTAAATATTCGTTTACGCGCGTTATGAAAGTCCTTGCGGACACAGCATTGACATCAGATTAACCGAATTGTTCTTCTACCCTTGCGTAATTTGTTTTCCGAAAAACCCGCGTAAACTCTGTTATTTGGTACATTTTTAACATTTTATGTTAAAACTACACTAATGTCAGCCAGTTTCATTTATTGCCTTCCGGAGTGGCTTATAACGTAGTCAACTCCGCCGATCTTTTTCCATTTCGGATTTGACGATTTTTCGCCGAATGTGACTCCATATCGATCAGATGGTGAGCTTATTTTCACCGGCATATACGATCAGATACAAGCTAGTCTTGCTTAAGAGAGACTTCGTGCCACTGACGGAAGCAGATGTCCTTAAGAACGTTAGTTAGACGGCGAACTGCTGAACGCATAAGACATAGCTAGATCAGTTTCTAGTTGAAGAACAGGCGTAATTTCACCGAAAATGTCTATTGCCGAAACCTATGGGTAACATAAATAGATTCTATTCGAATCCAGCCGAAGTCCAAATTTTCCGTAATTGAAGCCCTTCTAACTTACCATACCTGCCAAATTACTCCTCAGTAATACAAGTTCAATTCTGATGAGTGGCGTTGTTGAATCCCTACGCGAAATGATTCAGGGATCCTGCTTGGGTAGTCAATCTGCTAGAAAATTTGGTGGATTTCATAGGACATTAAAGTGCGCGGGTAACTAGGCGCAAATATGAAAGTTGCGAGTTTTCGGCAGGGTTTCTTCGCTCAGATGTGCCTGCACTTGCAGCGTCTGGGGACCCTGTAACCACCGTCGTTTCCAGTCTAGCCAAAGTTGAGTCCTTTCACAATTTGTTTCCTTCTAATTAGTAATGGTGCGTCAACCATTTAAAGTTTTCCTGATACTTAGGTGTGACACGCTTGTTGTTCCGAATTAGCATCCGTCCACGAATAACTTATAGGAACCATGGATGTTGTGAAAGTGCACGAAAGTCGGGAAGGTTACCAAATTTTCGGTTCAAATTTCGGCAGTCAGCTAAGGTACCTGGGATACTGATCCTAACACCATACCAGTATGTTTAAACTATACAAATGTTGACTCAAAGTCAACCTATGTCTAGCTGTGTGAACTACAACCTTGTTACGATACTAGAAAGAAAGGGCCGACCATATTAATGGATATTTAGGGAGTACTAATGTGTCACAAAAAACTGCCCAGCAATCAATTCAGTTGGAAAACCTGAACGTAAAGGTTAATCAGTTTTTGAGTTCTGAAATTATTTCACAATGTCGTATGTGGAGTAATCCCGTTAGCTGTAGAATGCTTATAACCATTACATTGTACATGGCTACCGATGTTTTTCTGTTGTAGCCGAGTCGTTCAATCACGTGATGCCGAATACATCCATTTTTTTCCGGTAGCTTTGTAACAGTTTCATTAAACTAATAGCTCAGGTATCTGACCAAATGCTTTTTCTGCGAACGAGCACTGCCTATGTACGGCGCGTGTATGTTTGTTAAATGCGACACGACTATAATTAGTAAATGGTTTGAATGGCGGCAATAAACAACTATCACTTTCAACACTTTAGTAAAACATCAGCGAACAGCTGTAAGATTTAAACAGTCGCCTCCTATAAATCAGATGAAAGATTCCATTTCCAGTATGTGAACCAGCATTTTGGAAAGATCTATTTGTACACTCATTATAACTAAATTACGTCGTTTGCAACTAAACATTCAAGAAAATAAGATAGTACTTCCATAACAATTCGTTTGACCGTCTTGAATTTTTAGGTAGATCAAACCGAATCGCTATTTTGGAAAGATCTATTTGTACACTCATTATAACTAAATTACGTCGTTTGCAACTAAACATTCAAGAAAATAAGATAGTACTTCCATAACAATTCGTTTGACCGTCTTGAATTTTTAGGTAGATCAAACCGAATCGCTATTTTGTTGGGAGGCGGCATTTCTGACAATGAAATGGAAAGGCGTTAATTAATTACATGTCAAGTGTATCGTAGTTCACAGAGAACATGTGTGACATTTTAACTCCTGCGTACGCATGTATATTAGCCGCTGTAACGTTCTTCAGATATTTCCGATCGGCACCGAAGTAATTACGAACTAGTGGACCCACAGTATTGGCATATGCGTGTGGTTTTGTTGGCTGGTTTTCGGTAGAACGCAACTTGAAGTTATTGCCGATAAGTACTGGGTGTTAAAATACAGGGGTGATTCTTAATGAACATGATAAGTAAATTGTTAAACGCCCTTCCCTGATGGATTTCAGAACAATTTTTTACTTGTGTGCAAATTCGTGGGCTACAAAGACTAGTGGAACAAAAAACAGATAATTAATTGGCAGAAAACTTAAGACTGGTTGGTAGCAGTTTGACCTAAAACGTTGAACGAAGTGTTGACAATTATTAAGTGTGATGCAATCTCGTTTTCGGGAGGAAGTTGCGAATGTACATTAGAAAATTAAGGGGAGTAGTCTCTGCGTTGCATGGTGTATTAACTGTGCGATAATCTGTTGGCTTGAGCACATATCACATATGACTGTGTATGGAACCATTGCGTGTGTGATACACACAAGTCACCATTAAAACTCAATCAGGGCAACATACGATATTACCATATTGTGCGAATATACATCTGGACGATTCCGAGTATAAAATACTGGTTAGATAAATAACTGTGAGAACCCAGTAATAGATGACTTGTTTGAATGAGGTGGTATCACTGGTCGAAGCGAATATAAGACTGAATGCACATGTGGTTGCTTGATGAGCAACCATCAGCCATCGTACATATGGAGTGTTGCGTACTATGATTGGTTGCACAACATTTCAAATGTTCATTTTTCATACGTACAAAGCCATAACTGCACATATGGATGATTGTCGCTTGGCTGAATTAGTGATGACTGTACGTTAAAAACTTTGTATACGCAACCGTTCGAAACACTGCTGAACGATTCAAGATCAACGAGAACGTTGACAGAATAGGTAACTAACTGGAAATGTGCATTGAATTTCCATGGATTGATTGTTGGGTGCTTGCTTGCATATGAAACGAAAGAACGTTGACTAGAGAGATCAAATACGCAATCTTCTTAATAAATTTCGGATATATACTGCGAAACGAATGTCCTGAAGGGATCGTGGTGATCGTGTAGATGACCTTGATTCCCAACCGTGTCAACTTGATGGTACCTCAACAGCAAACATCGTGCACTAGGCGAGGCATACTGCTTGTAGGCTGACATCTGCAGGAGCAACACTGATCGGTTGCGTATTCGGGGGTTTGAACCCACGCGTCAACTGTGTATTTATCCTATACTAAACAACTGTCCCTCCGTTCTCTTAGTATACGTAGTGGTATGAGTAGTTGACGTGTGATCCGATGAAAAACAGCTCCCACTGTTCCGTGCATTCGCAATATAACTGTTTGGTGTCTTTTCACTGTACTGACAGTTGAGGGGATTTGCACAATTAGATCAACAAAATTGTTGTACACGGTTTTGTGCCTCGGTTCTGATTTATTAATTCCAATGATCTATAGTGGTTGCTCGTAAAACCAGCTGTAACACATTAAAGCTGACATAGTATCTTTGACTGTAACGTGCAACCCATCAATATTCCTTCAGGGAATATACATCGTAATCTAGATATACGCTTTCTTGAATAATCCGGTTAATCCAAACAAGCAAATCGTATAGAGAAGCAGTTGTACGACATTAAATAAAATCAATATATGCAACATTAAATCAGCTACAAAAATGGTGAGTTACAAGTATGTTTTAAAAACATTAGTCGCGTACGTTTAGGAATTCGCAACTATCTAATTGGCAACCAATAAAACAGCCATCAGAATTCTGGATGGTCATCAGTTTTTATGCTGGCTCTATTAATAATTTTCCGAAAAATCACCTAATATAAGCAGCCTGATCGTGCGACTATAGTAGCTGTTCATAAAGTGCCAGGTTCTCAGACTCCCTTGCAAAACATCGACAACAGTTATGACTGTTCAGTGCAGACGAAAATCCCACAAGTTTATAAACTACCATCTTATTCCGATCTTCATTGCTTTCCAAAAAGAAGTAGTTGGTTCAGGTTTCGGTACAAAATGTGCAATTCACTGTTATCACGTATATTTGAAAGTTAGACCGCTTTCCCACTGTAAAACCGCTTTTAAATTTGAACCTAACTAGTTAAACCTAACTTGTGTTATGCTAACTTCTTGTTGCACTACCATGTCATGGATCCTCAGATTGCCGCATTGACTCCGCTGTAAACGGTATCATCATCATCATCATCAGAGACAGCAATACATCGGTGGTTCACACTGATGCTTGACTGTAAACGGTATAAGCTCAGCTAGTTCTAATTACTAACCCTCTATACTGCTACAATGATGGATTTGACTTAAATCGCCAGATTAAGTGTTAATTTATAATTTGCAGACGTCTGCTATCCATCTTTAGCCTCAAACAAGGATTATGCTGTTTTGCACTTCCCTATTAAAATAAGTAATACAGAAAACAACACATGACAGAGAGAATAACACGTTCGCGTTTCCCACTAACGCCCACAAACTTTTTTAATAGCTCACTTTAACATGCTCACGTGGGCCAGATGTTCGAGTGTATACAAATGAAAAGATGTTCTACTAGGTAAGCATGATAAACAATGTATTACTTGTGTTTGTTGAGCACTTTTTAATCAACGGTTTTTCAAAACAACCATTTTCGTGATGTTCGTGCCATTTAATTTTAGAATGTTTTGCTGAATGAAAGAAAAACGATATGATATATGTGAACTCAGAACTAGTGAGCAAACCAGTCTTCTCACAGGGACATTTTAATGTTAGGATTGGGAGTTAAGAGTTCTGAACTAGAACTGACCTGCTTTTATACAGATTGGGAAGAATTATAAGAAATTATTTGTGATACAAATGTGCTCAAATTAAATTTCTGGCTTAAACAACGTAAGCCCTCAATAAGTGATCATTTGTAGATGACTGATCTCGCCCTCGTTTCCGAAAGCTGGTCAAAATAAGCAAATACTTTGACCGAAACCCAAGCCCAATAGAAAGCGATTAATTTGCAGGTATCTATCAGTTCTTGGTTAAAAAGAAACAAGACTTATGTGCTCCGTGATGCATGTCTCCGGAAATGAGGGCCACTTCTGAGTTATAAATAATGTCAAGTTGAACATCACCCACAATTGATCGCAGCTGTCGCATTCCCATAGACTTTCCAGTCGGCCCCTTTCGAACAGTAGAAGCACTAGACTCGAGTTTCGTTCTCATTAGAGCGGATAGTTCCATTTATTACCACGAATAAATAACATTCTTAAACTTTCAGAAACTATACGCTAGTTGTGAGAAGTTTGAATTTCATTACCTTTGTTAAATTGAGAACACCGTGTGACTATAAACAGTTACAACTGGAGGAAACACTTTGTTACCTTTTGCGAATTAAACCTTGTTTCTATCCACACAAGATATTGTTTATTTGGTTGCTGTAAAATGAGTGGCGATAAACCTACAGCTTCATGTTTACTGTGCATTTGTGCGCGATTTACACACTATTTGTTCTGATGTCCCACATTTTGTACATTTGATAAATTTTAGTCCGGTCGAGTCAGTAATTTTTATGTGATCTGGTTAAATGATAAGCCGTAGGTCACACATTTCTGACCTCCATTCAACCTTCTGTTATGTTATCTTAATGCGCAGTGTTGATAAGCTAACATGAGCCGAATTCGAAAAAAAAACATTTGGTAACGATGTTTCTCATGACATAAATGGGAATTTTTATCACGGCCTTCCGGTCAAGGACACGAGGTGTGGTTTCTTGCCTGAATCAGACGTTAGCTAGTTGACCTGAATTTGCATCCATGGGAAACCCGCTAAATAATTTGACATTAAAACACACAGGATGATATTCAAAATGCTTGCCAATTAGTAAACGGATTGTATGGCTAAATGTCTTGCTGACATGGGAAAAACTTAACTAATTAAAGGGTAGCGATTAAAACGATACCGCAGGAATTAAATTTGAGCTGATCGTCGTTCACTGACTCCATACGTGGGGTTGTCGAATTTCGGCAGGAAAAAGACACTCAACCTGGAGTGTCGGTTAGGTCAACCTGAGCGAAATGAAACGACCTTTCTCATTTAGCACCGACAGGATGTGTTTCCGGATGTTAGATATCGCTTTCCATCCTCAAATAGATACATATACTACGTACACAGATTGTACGGGGTGAGCTAGGCTTCTCCGTCAGTCGGCATAATTTCGGATGAAGCATTCAACAGAATGGATCTCACATCACATACACATATTGCTTCGAATGCCACTGATCCAGCAGCTGTTCGTTAGGACCTAAACTTCCGTAGGACACACTGAGCTTGATGCCTTGCTGTTCTGCTTTTCTGATCAGCGGTTTTTGGCATTGTTATCGTTAAATTTTGCAATTTAAAGTAAACCAGTAATATATCCACAGCTCCAGGTCTTCTACTTTCACTTTATTGACGGTAAACTTACGCGAACCCAATTGATAACAGCCGTTTCTTCGATGGGTTTTGGGTCTTCGCTGAAACATGAGAGTAAAAATTCAATAATATTTTCCGTCCATCCAATACTGAAGACGGTTAATGGTTGCTGTTACAGGAAGAAGCTTTGGCTATATGCCGAGGAATTCAGTGATTGCACAATTATCTCTTTGGAACGAACTATATCTCCATCAGGGACCAGCGGTTCTAACCCTTGCTGTACTATCTAAGAAAGGTCTCTGTAAAATTTACGATTGTCACGTTCCACCAATGGAGTTTCGCCTCGACCGTCTATAGTAATAACATTCTCTGCCAATTGGCATGACGATTTCATAGGTTACGTTAGTTCCACGTTATTTCTGAATTTTTCCCAAGAAATGTATAAACGTAACTTCGTGGAACAAGCAGCCGTAGCTTCAAATTAACAGCAGAGCGACTGCTGGGAGTAGTGCAATGGCCACAACGTAAGTTGGCTGTTCACAACCAAGAAGTTGTAATCCCAGGTTTTTCTTGCACCCAGAAGAATTGGTTTCTTACCTTATGATGTGTTTTACTGCAATAAGGGTGATACCTCCGTCATTGCCTAACGCCGTTTCCGCCCACCTGCTTAAATACCACTGGAGTTTTTGGAAAAAGGACTTGCTTGTCCTATTGGGCTACGCTGTACGTTGATATATTCGAAGGGTGGAATGACTGTGCCTATACTAGTTAAGTTTAGGTTGAAGAAAGTAGACTGCACAACCTGGGGACAATACGATCAGGCGTCGCGTGCGGACAAACGTTCGTGGTACATTTTTGAACGACCATACACTTTCATCTTAAGCAAGTTCTAATCTGTGTGACCGGAGACTTTACTGACGTGCACGCCGACCGTCTGGAATAGAGGAAATGCTTTAATTGTACACACATCCCGCAGGCTTCCGTGTAACAATCTCGCAAAACAGGGCGGAAGACCTGACTTTCAGCAGTGGATACCGATACCTCCGGACAGCATCGCGCTGTACGTGTTCCGAGGTTTCACAGACAGCCCGTCCCGTACGGTAAACGGTGCCACAAAATGGGGTTGTCTGAAGAAGCTGGCGGAGGTTGAAATACCATTGCACGAGTTACCCATACAAAAATGGGAAATCGGCATGTTTTATCATCGATAAATTTTAGGCAAGACTGTACAAATTGCAATTCCTAGGCTTACTCTCGTGTTTCACTGTATCAACTGGTGTAACATACTTTCGAGACACTGATAATTGTCCGATTCAAAAGCTCATCAAACAATATCTTGAAAAGTCACTGGTTTAAATAACATATATTGCCTTATCTAATACGCAAAGCTTCACCTATGTTAAGGTTATAACGAACTTCATGGTGACCAAACTAGCAGATAACAGCCATCAGATCGGACAGGCTCTCATTCACTAAGATTCAAATGATGGTTCCACTCATTTCTGCTCGCCAGACTACGTGCACTGACATGTAAACTAGGGGCGATAACACCTCACGGACCTCTATTTCTAATAAGTCCATCTTACTGGCTCAAATGATTGTCGTTAACCGGATACGTTGAACATAACAATGTATTCAGTGGCGGACACTGTGACTCACCACTATCAGTAATATGCACCACGGAATACGGTCTTCATTCATTTTAGAGATAATATGTCATGTCGTAATATGGGTATGGGCTAAAAGTTACAGAAATCGATACAAGTAACATGAGAATAAAAGTTGCAAGAGCTACCTTCGAAATCTCCGAGAAGAATATGGTAAACTTGCGACCATTTGGGCCCATGGACTTCACAACATC
Organism: Paragonimus kellicotti; assembly: GCA_014220965.1. Taxonomy (NCBI): domain Eukaryota; kingdom Metazoa; phylum Platyhelminthes; class Trematoda; order Plagiorchiida; family Troglotrematidae; genus Paragonimus; species Paragonimus kellicotti. The sequence continues at coordinate 22,774 of LOND01003796.1, forward strand.
AGCTCATCAAATTGCAAAAGTACAACGTGATACGGAACCTTTGCATGCATGAAGTGCCGTTCTGTTTAAGATAAAGTGGGTTTAATAAGTATAATAAAGCCAGCTACAAACTGCGCTGTTTTAAATCAAACATCATCAAACCTACTATAGATTTTTGCTCCAGTCCTCAGACATTGCCATTTTGAGGTCAAATTTTCACAGTGTTTGCATTTATAAATTTATTCATGCCTAGGGAAGTAGCCATTAATTTAGATCGGTTAGGAAGTAAGTAGATTAATTACTCTGTAGGTGAGAAATTGTGGATAGAGTACAGATAGCTCAATATTGTTAGACTATTCAAGTCATCGATTGTGACAGCCTGGGGATGCGCAAAAAAGATAAGCGATAAACGAATTCCGTACAGCGAGTTGGATATTTTTACGAAGTAGACGAGTGAACAGTGCGGGCAAAGCGGCTGTTTCCTAACGAAAAGATGTTGTGATCAAACAAATATGCCATTGTTACGCATCCGTTAAATATGTCCGACCTCAATATTTTAGATTCGTCACAAAGGACAGACTTCAAAAGCTCTTAGTCGCTTACGTGGAAGAAACAAACAAGTTGATTAGGTGGTTAAAAATAATCTAGTCATTGCAACCGTTGACGGACAACTTCAATTCCGTCTTGTCAAAGTTCGGAACCGTTTGTTCTTGCTGTAAACAGTAATAAGAGAGACATCTACACTTCACTAAAATTTGCGTGTTGCTTATAAATATGAGGTGGATCACCGGAAACCTTCGTCCTCCACTCTGAATATCTCATGCGCCATTGGCCAAAATTTCTTTTACCTCAACATGCACAAGTCCCGCTACGCCAGCATAACTTCGGTTCGCGGACAGTGGCACATGTACTCCTTTCACCGTTACACAAACATCCATATTTCTCATGATTCCTATGTGATCAAGCCTCCCCACCTATTCCCCTCATTACCCTAAGGTGTACATTATTTACATATGCACCTTTGTTTACCTCATAGTTTCGATATTGTATCACAAATGATCATCACAATTTCTCAAATGGATCTCTTCTCAACTTGTTCCCAGGTAACCGAAATGAACGGATTTTATTTCATATCGAAATTGCACAGTCTCACAGTTACTCAGCCACCCCAAATTACTCAATATAGACAAGAATGTATGATAGCCGTACCTGGAGATGCTTATTCATGAATAAGAAGAGTGGTTACAAAATCAACCATGTGCTTCGGTTTTCGAAAATGAGACTTTATAAGCGGGATGGAATAAGTTAGTAGTGTAACCCTTACAAAGTATTAATGAAAAGCGTTATGATTCCAATATTATGAACAGTGTGCAGAAACAATCTTGTAACTGGAACTTACTGAGCGTGATATTCTCAACAACAGTAACAATGGTTGACTCTCCAGGCAGCGTTTTCGATATACCTTCTTGGGTTTTCATAGCTGCTTTTATAATGAGCGATGTATTAATCAGAATTAGAGTAAGTCACGCAGGTCCCAGTAAGTTTTTGACTGGAACGCAGCAGAGCGAACCAGGAGACGATAGTTATCATATGTGTCCAGTCGTGAATGATGTTATCATTTAGTTCACTATCAACCTGAGTGTCAGTGATTGTGAGGTC
>LOND01003797.1:13118-35813 GCA_014220965.1 Paragonimus kellicotti
AGAAATCATTGCTATGGCATACTGCGCATCTGTCTGACAAGACGATCTGACAAACCTTGCGCACGTGAGCGCAGTAGTGACATTTAGGTGGTTCCCTACGTTAGTTAAATTTGTTGCTACCACATTTCGGAATAAACTTAAAAGAATCTCTTCAACAAAGAGTTTTACATTCGATGCCGTTCTGATAGATGCAAGTACAAATAAGGAGAAATATTTTCGTGCATCGCCAGTGAGCCATACTCTTTCGCTGAATAATTCCGATGGTCGGCGAGCAACTGTCATATCTACATGGTACACACGCGCTCAAAGTTTTATAGGAACCAGTTTCTCAACGCGGATGAACATGCCAACAAACCGGAGCTCCGTAGATCTTACTCAGTCGGTTACAGCTAGGCAGAGGTTATAAGATTATCTTAATGGAATGACATTTAACAATAAAGCTCTTAATATTCCATTCATTGTGTTAAGCGTCACGCTGTTTTCGACTTGTCATGGCGATGTCCTAACCTTCGCCGATCTATCGTCACCCGAAAGTTTCATGTACGTATTTTCGTACGCACTTCAGGTACGGTGGCGTTGCATCATCTTGTTGAAATCGAACGTTAACAAACATCCACAGGTGCTTCAACGTTGACGCGAACTTCGGATGCAGCACCTCCCGATAGGAACTGTCTATTTTATATGTGTTTATTTAACTGAAGGTCAGGACTTGCAACTCTTTTGCCATAGAAGACGGCACATTCATGTTCCAACAATCGTTGTGAACGCTATAAACTATAGACAGTGCTGACTTCAGATCATAGCATAGCTGTGGGAATATTTTACGCGCTCAAATGTGGTTTCTGTAGGAATCTTTACAATGAGAGTATTGGTTCATCAGCAAACACCGTCGTATATCACTTGAAAGATGGCATCTACCTACTCGCCTCCGATGATCATAGCTCCTGTAGTTTTGTGTCAACCCAAACAAAACAGTCTTCGCTTTCCGGATATATCATTTTGAAAAAGGATACCGTCGTCTACTTCCATGGGGGGACTTGTAACAGTCCAGCGTATTAGTCCAAGAAAAACCCACAGATAGTCGTTTGCGTGTGCATAAAACTTGGAAGCTTGTGAAGTGCTGAACCCAGTCGAACAGTAGAGTTCTTTGGATGGATAGATCTGACGTTAAGTTTATCCTCCACTTTCATGAGCTTATTTCAACCGGTGACGTTGAGCAGCTGCCCTAATACAATAGATTTGTGCTGCTGGTTTGAGCTACGTCCTATCCTGTGGTGGTAAAATTATCGGAAATACAATATGTCTAGTATAAAGAACGATTTCTTAGAAATCTGACAGGTGACTGGTTAGCGCAGCAGTGTCCAAAACTAGTCATGACATTTGAGGTAGAAGCGATTACCAAGCACGTGGAAGACCTACCACACAAGCTCCATTCAACGGTGCTGTAGAAGCACATTGTCAGTCGAACTCCAGTTATAAAAATTTTGAACAGAATGGCATTCCGCCCCTTCAGGTCTCCTTATGATGTGGACGTCGGTCAATGAATTACTGGCAGTGATCGATCTCAAGCTAAGAAAAGTAATCAATAATCACCCCATGGGACGTCAGTTGCACGGATTAAAATAATTTTCATTGTTACGTAAGTATGATCTCAGTACCATGGAATATCTCTGAGAATGCCTGGACCGAACACTTCCTGAGACGGCGGAAATGGGCACGCTTTCACACATGAACTCAGAGTTTTAGAGAACATGGGGACAGATAGAACAACGACGTTTCCTAAACCTGATAAACAGGCACCATAATAATTATCAGAGAAACAGACGGAGACAAAAACACTGTCCTCGTCAGGGTAGATTCATACTATTCACGTCGCTCATTTTCTATCGGGCTGCGTACCGTGTTCGCACTACATTGTCCAGACAGATGAGACAGTGAGATCTCATCGATAAATCAATAGATCACCGATTTTTAGCACATGCTACCTACGCGATCGGTGTCCAAAATCACGTGCGTACACGTACAAGCGTAGCGGGTCCAGAACGTGAACCATGCTTTTTTCATGTCAGGCCTGAAACGGTCGACGAATGGAAGCTGTCAGTTCATTTTTTGGCCGAGGCCAGGAATACCTAACCATCACGTATCTGTTCAAAATTAAATCCTTCCTCAATCTAAAGTGGGATTGTTTGTGGATTTCGGTGAAAAACCGTGTGTAAACATGAACAACAACCTTCTCAAATGCTCCTTAGAAATAAAACACTTTTAGAATAGGTAAAATCTAGTCGATGAGCGTCATGATAGTCGAGTAATCCTTTGAAGTTAATAGAACAACCACCGTGGTGTTCGGACAACAAGAGCACTAAGTACAAGCAATTTTGGTCGGCTGTTCTAACACGATTGCGTTGTGATGCTGATTTTGAGGCCCGCGATGGAGAGGGGCAATAGGATCGTCTCGAAAGCACGCGAGACGTCTATCGTTGAGACAATCTCCTAGATAGGACCAGTCACACTTAGTACCACTGTCCATTGGACCATCAGAACACCGATCGCGACTTCCATAGGGTATGGGTTTTATATTTTCTGTGCTGAACGAGGGAATGGACAAGAATTTCTGAGTTATTTCGAAGCTCGTTGTTGTAGTCAGCCTTTTTGACCAAACAGGAGAAATGAACTGCGAAGAGAACTGCTAGAGTGGAAATTATTTTGGAGTCGCTCTTCCCCTTTAAATGTGTGCCCTTACCGATGACCTTCTTCTGTGGACTCGCCTCGAAGGGGGATACGTCTAAGTCAAACACTACTTGAAGTTCTGGTACCTTACATAAGTAACACAGAGTTTTCGATAATATTGTGTTTCTGGATTTATCATATTAATCAGGTCGGTCGAACCAGCCGAGACCGAGGTATACAGTAGTTTCCTCCCAAGTGAGTGGTTTCAGTTGACGATTTTCTTTACTAACCCCACATAACTATTCCGAATGTTTGTTAACCTTTACGTCTTTCGTTAACCCTAATATATTTTAGATGCGACCCAATTGTGAAATGACTGGGCCTCGGCTGGATTCGAACCAGTGACAGAAACACTATGCCTCAACGCGGCAAGCGGCAGTCGATCCCTGGATCATTTGGTGGATTCCATATGAGATAGTGGGACGGGTGGGTAACCGAGTCCAAATGTGAAATTTCCGAGCTTCTGGCGTGGCTTCGTAGCTCAGCTGGTAGAGCGCTTGCCGCGTTCAGGCATGGTGTTTCTGTCGCTGGTTCGAATCCAGCCGAAGCCCTGACTTTTCACAATTGGGTCTCATCTAAAATCATAAATCTGCCAAACTACTTTGTTTAATTACTAAACACAAAATTTCTTAAGCCAACGACATTTTCGATATGTGAATCGCGTGTTTTAGCCAATCCCCCTATATAAAAACAGGACCAATTTTTCGCATCTACGATTTCTAGGCCAATGATAACGTTTCCAGTGATAATTCTCCTATGGATATTTTTTGATACTGCAACAGATGAAGTGAAAACTGTGGCGACTCATTAACAGCAAACAAAACTACCGGTTTCAGCACACTAGAGCCAAGTCGTTTCGGTCAGGTGTCTTCGTTCATCTATCGAGACCTAACCTCGCACGCCAGGCTTAAGTGGTCCGTAGGACTACAGGTATTAGAATAAGTGGACAACACCGATATGAGACAGACATTCGTCCTAACCAACTGAACCTCAATCGACTGATTCCAGGGCAATCACATCTGAACAGCTGGTGACTGTGAATAACAACTGTAGAAACACGATTAACAACAACTCTTCAGACAATTCAGGTTATGCTATCGAACCACCAGGGCTTTCCGAAGCTACTGGCCTTTAGCGAAGCATGTTGATCAGAACTCACCAGCCGGTGCTATGTGCACAAAAGTGGTTGAAGCAACCCATAGGGTTGCCTGGTGGTGATGACATAACACGTGGTGTGACTGTATGCGTGTCCATACCCTGTCTATTTGTGTCATATATAACTCGCATGTTTTACGTTTGCGACTGATGAGAGTAAACGAAATGTTAACATATCGCAACATATGTCTTCTTTCTGCATTGATGAATTTTATATCGTCATACATTGTAACATACACACAATTTAATGTTTGAATTCTAATACATTCAGGCAAGAGGGGGAAGCAGTCAAACACAGGGAAGTTGGTCTAACCGCAGATGAGATAGAGCATTATAAAATTATCTATTTAGTTGGGTCAGGAACATAAATGTCGTCATATTGCTAGTTAACTAAGTTGAAAAGTAACATTAGGTAACAGAAGACGAAATGTAGTACACACATGTTTCGATAAATTCTCGTCAGGCAGTTACAGTTATAAAACACCTGAATAAAACCGTTCACATGAAAAGCTTAATGTTGATCAAAATTCCTATTGTCATTTTACTTTTCCATGTGTGGGAAGACCAACATGGTGTCCATGTATCGATCGTATGAGTCAACTAATGACCAAGGCAGCTGGAGCGATTGAGCAAATGTTTTTTGTAGTGGACTTGCGATGGCTTCGGAAGTGGTCACTTATGTGAGTTCATTGAAAACGACAACATTTCAATCTGCTTTCCAACAACTCACTTGAAAGAACTGCTTCTGAGTTGTACTCTTAATGTGCAGTTTATTTTTAACGGTGACATCCGTTGGTAAACTGATGGAGCGGCAACTGGATCACCATTAGCACTATTGCTGACGAATAATTTCATGGGCAAGTTGGAACGTACGATGCTCAGGACCATATTGGATCAAATATTTTTCTACCGGCGTTATGCTGATGAAGTACTTGCCATCACAGATTCCGATGTCAATACAGCCAATATTTTGAAGGAGTTAAACCGTGCACATAAACACATCTTCAATGCGAATCGATTCAATCTATGCACCCTATCTGCTAAGTTATTGTTTTTCCCGTTACAAATCACGTGGTATCCGGGTCATGTCAGAGTGAATAGTTTTCCATTGATTTTGCCAGAGGTCTGTGTCTCGTGCGTTTCAGTTTATCGAGTCCACTGATCTCCCAACCAGTAGTCAGTACTTTTTTGTAGGGTAAGTCTGATTGTTGCTAACCCGACACGCAGACATGTTCAAATAGGCAGCTTCAGTTTAGACAATGAAGACGCGTATACTCGGTCACGGATACATCAAGCAGATCTGATACAGTAACACAAGTTGAATAAAGAAGACAGTAGGCTGATATTGCACGATTTATGTCCGGACAAATTTCGCTGCATCTTTACGAGTGCATACTACAGACCATTTATATATCAGTATGAGAAAACGAACAAGATACCAGAGAAAGTCAATTGTCAGAGTGCACAATCATTGTCACTACCACGGTAGCGACAACCCTACAAACAGTTGTTTCTGAACACACAACACGGGTTTGAACTTTCGGATTGCAACAGCTTCGGCATAGCGCAGTGTTCGCCTGTGTGACGTTGAGTAGATAACGCGAAATGCCGTTGTGGGATCGCATTGGTGTTGCGTCATAGAATATGACGCGCAATGGATGATGCAGGCTCCTTGTTTCTATGCCCAACTGTGACGTCATGTGCTTGCGTGACCTGTTTCTTGACCCACTTCGGGATGTGCTCCATGACCCTGGTTCGCAACTGGCGCTCAGGCCTATGTAGGATGCTCCGCATCTACATCGATATTCATAGATAACGTTGGATTTGGCTGACTCGGGTACCGGTTGTTTCACACAGGGCTTTGGAATCCGGAATGTTCTGAACAGAATCACTGGGATAACTGCATTGTATGTTCTCGCGATAGAACTAACCAGACGACGGTGAATAAGTTGGCATACATCATCACCCTTAAAGGGAAGACGAAGAAATACCGGCTTTTTGGCACTGTGTCAGGTCGAATTCCTATGTCAATGGGATGTTTGAATCTTGCAATAAACGATTTAGGGTAACCGTTTAGTTGTAGAGTGGTCTCTAACATGGCCATCTCTTCCTGAACAGTATCTTCAGTGCAAATACGTCTGGCCCGATCAAACAAAGTGCGCACCAAACTTTGCTTATAGGATCGGGGAACAAAGCTTTCAAAATGCAGGTACTGACCTGTCCAAGTGGTCTTGCGATGAACGCTTCGTTGAATCGAGCCATCTGCATTTCTTCTGATGCATATATCCAGAAATGGTAGACAGTTTTGATTCTCGCCTTCCATACTGAAATGCATGTTTGGGTGCAAAGAATTCATTTGATCAGTTAAGCTCTGTGCTTGCAGTTGATTGTCTGCGATGAGAAAAATGTCATCGACGTATCGCTTGTATAGCTGCACTGAAGATAACTGTTCTGTCACTTGTTGCTCAAGTTTTGCTACAAAAATGTCTGCAGAATAGGGCCGAGCGGGCTACCCATAGCTACCCCATCAATCTGTCTGTAGGCCGAATCTTGGAAAACAAAGCTGACATTTTTAGTACAGAGCAACAGTAGTTGTTCCAATTCGCTTTCGGGTACTCCAACTTCTAGATTGTGCATCCTCATATAAGAAAGTAGGAAATCGATACATTCGTCCAGGGGAACGTTCGTAAACAGCGACTGCACATCAATGAGCATGAATATATATCACAATTGTTGAGTGTTTGCTCTGTAGAGCAGTGGTCGATTTGGCATGTAGTGTTGTACCCATAACAGCTTATAAATTGTTACACGATAACCCCAAAGACGCACTGTACTTTGTGTTGCGTGCTTGTCCTCCGTTAGCTCAACAGAACGAAATTGTTGGCGCACTACAGAGTACGGCAGAAATCGGAAGTTTCCATACCACGCAAAAGCCTCCCAATCCAAAAGTGAGTTATATAGCTCAAGGGCCTATTTTGTCGCAGTTTATGTTGAGAAACCTGTTAAAGTGCCTGGTCTATCCACTAGGTTTACCTCAAGACTAGTCGGCATATAATACCTGTCTTACTAGTCGTCCGATGTAATACACGTACCTACCGATTTAGGTATATTAGAAAAGAAAACAAAGCCATTAACAGTTACTGATTTAGTAAAAAGATGCGATCTCCCTGTTGTTAGATGGCATCGCTCTAAACGCTGCAGACAGGTATACAAACACACTAAAAACAACTACGACCAGACCGAACGTGGTCAATACACAATCGCTCACCGAATTCAACTTCACTGAGAGCGAATCAATAGGGTCTTCAGTACGGGAGGGCACATGACACGACTCTCCATACTGAGCAACTCTAAAGTAGAATCTTGCTAGCGTTTCTACTGGTTACTTCGTCAGAACACTTACCGGAAACACAATGATCTTCTAAAACAGCTCCGTATTTCGTCCGGTGACAAAAATGAGATAGAGTAGATAATGATGTGACAACAGGCTACACGTGACAGTTCTACCATTTAACACTCGAAATTAGGGACTTCGAATAGCCCTAGAAATCGTACTCGAATTGAAACCTCCCACGCAAGTAATAAGGAGAAGACTCGTACTGGTTGCAGTAAGCAGTTCTTATTCATGAGACAAGAAGCCGAATTTATTGGTGTACAACAGTATTAAAGGAAATCACAGTACTGTCACTGGCTGATCGTATCGGCGTATGCAAAGTCGCAAACGGTAAGCTAATTGGTACAACACAGAATTTAAAAAAACTTGACAACTAACGGGAAGTGTAACATTTAGGTTTTTCATCCAATCTGATATGGTATCTTAACGCGACGTTTGGATTGGTCTCTTGTTAGATCTTCTGTTGTGTCGGGGTTTGGATAAGTGGTGAATCGAGTAGATTTTTACCAAATAAGACTCAGTCAGACTACTTCCATACATCCACAAGTCTGGTAGGGCCTTACTGGTTCGACGCAAACCCGTAACTCTAGATAGGAGACACTGGTATATCATCATTCACAAGTTTACGGATAACGATGTCAATATACTTCGTGAGGCACTCTAGTGAAATTCTATTGCCGCCAAATCTGGTCTTGCTATCACCCAAGCGACAGGGTTTAACGGGCTACATAGTTCTGTGTATTTGGCGTCCCATCCAGCGCTTGGACTTTTGCGAGTGTCGGTTTAGACGCGTTGGTTTTCTGGTTGACTTGACCTGCCATTTGCCACCAATTTCTGGTTAGTATTAGGTTTCATGCAGATCGATCTCAGAGAGCAGATCGGACCATAATGAGTTACATCGTACTGCAGAGTTACTGTCCACTCACTTACCCTGAAGTTTTAGCTGATGCTTCAGCAGTCACCACAATTCCACACACAAAAAGCGGGATGCAGCCGTCGTCTTAAATGAAAAGGGCGGCAAGAGCACCGGAATAGTGGAGCTCGACGACCTTTCCAGGGAGGAATGTACATATACAGATAAGCTCATGAGAGGGATACGCTGTTTCGATATGCGTCATGTACCACCCTTCTTATCAACAAAATGGGAACGTTCTGAATGTTATATGATATGTTAAGACCACCCAGTGTCGGTATATAGGGAGCTGAGTGTATGACACTTTAAAGACAAGCAGACTGATATACAACGTATGACTGTGCCACCACGATTGACAGTGTGCAAAAGACAGCAGTGTAGACCCTCATATAGACAGCCGACTAAAGACATCGGCGGTACGTAACCTGGTTCTTCAGAGCTCGCCTGAAACCATACGGCGTATTGTGCAGGTTAACCAATCATCCAACTAGCCGATCAGTGTAACCTACCGACCCCGTCCACCTGAGTATCGACGACCGCTTGCTTAATGACGTCATACACAGGTTGACCTCTACAAGATTCTCACAGGCCCCATTCATGGATGATTTTAATTATCCTCAGGTTGACTTCGACACCAGCAAAGTTCATGCTAGATTCGCATCACTGGCTTTTGAATTCAACTATACGCTTATGAATTCTCACCTAACCGAAGACGTCAAGAATACAGACAGGGAAGGTTCTCATAAATATTTAAGGTTGGTTCATATATTAACCCGCGAAGAACGCTATTAATAATTTGCAAGCTAAAACCCCTCCTGATCATAATGACAATAGTCACCATAATAGGAGAAGTGGGGATTTTCTCCCAAATCGAAACTTCGTTTAGAACTTCTACAAAGTTCACTGGACCTCCATTAACAAAGAACTTATGGATGTGTTGTTCTGATGCCTTATTGTATCCATCACTCGGTGATCACCGGCAGTTTACTGTGTATGCCGCTGCCAAAATTATCGATAGAAACGCTCCGAGCGGGCAATCGAGACGACCAAAGCATAAAAGCTTATTCAGCCAGCCTCTTCCGAGAAGAGGTATTAGACTCTAGTTTCCGGCCGTGGCAAGGATATGCACTATTAACGAGCTTTAAAGAGAGCAAAACTCGAGTCTAGTGCTTCTGCTGTTCGAAAGGGGCCGACTGAAAAGTCTATATGAATGCGATGACTGCGATATTGTGTGAATGATGTTCAACTTGAAATCAACCAAATTCCAGACTACTCATCAGTAACACAGAAACCAACTTCGGCGCTGAACGAGATATTTGCCGATATTAAGTAGATCAGCTTGGAACACGAATCAGTTTGAGGGAACAGAAAAAGCAGCTGAGCAGCAACAGTTGAGCAAGCTGACAAACGTTAATACCACCTTGATCTGCCCAAAAAGTTTAGTGTCGATACAAATCTGCTCTATAGTACTGCTGCATCCATCAAAAAAGACCATCCCCTACTCTCTCATGTACGTCACACAGGTGGGGGGACCGTCACAAACAGAGAAGCGACCAATAGTCTTGACAACTGTTGTCTACCTGTGTACTCTGCCAAATACACAGAGTTAGTGCGTACACTAGCACTCATACTACAGATAACCTGAGGATATTTACCTTCACATCACACGTCGTATTTCAAAAGCCATGGACGCTTTGTGCAGATAAGTCTTCAGCTTCTGATCTAATCTCTTCTGTAGTACTGAAGAAGTGTACTGAAGAGTTGTTAGAGTCACTGTCTAACTCTTTTAATCGATCCCTCTGAGAAGACAAGTTTCTCCAAATCTGGAAGGTGTTCATAGTTTAAGGGCGATGGTCGCAATGAGCCCGCTAATTACGGGGCGCTTACTTTATTATTGCACGGGTAAGTGGTCATGCAGAAATTGATCGGTGATCTGTCACGTGAGCACTTCATCTGATTTTCACTGTTGCTGGGGGAATAACATGGATTCCGGAAGGGATTCTTGTGTATCACCAACTTAGTTGTTGCTCAGGAAAATTGGACACAGGTGGTTGTTGAAGGCAAATTAAGCGATGTAATTTTTCTAGACTTTTCTCAGTCATTCGACCGAGTAAGCTATTCAAGACTCGACGTTAAGCTTCCTAATTAAGACACGGAAAATCCTCTAATCTCATGGCTCCCCGAGTACCTCTAAGGTTACCGGTTTAATGGCAAAATGAACGGGGCTTTTGCAGACTGGTATTGTGCCTTCAGTGGTGTGCCTCAAAATTAATTACTAAGGTGTCTCTTCTATATCTTGGTTAGGCTAATCGATTTTCTTTTGCTACTGCATGCTGATGATACTCAAATTTAGTGTATAGCGGACAATGTGACTGAGAGTGAGAAGCTACAGAGAGAAATTAGACATATTACATCATTGGGTCACATAACTTCGCTTCCAATTTGACACGTCTAAATGCATTCTGACGAAATCCCCTGTTCGGGTTGCATAAATTAACGTCTAGGAGGAGAAAACTGGGCACAACCGCACGCGAAAGCAAGTTAGCCTCGAGTGTTTCAAGGAATCTTATCCCGTCCCACAACACTTGTCAGTGGCCAAGTAAACCAGCGTTAATGAATAAGCACCGACGAACGGCGGTTTTGCACACGTGATCAGTCCACTTAATGTGGGCTAACTGGCGGAGACAACGATGGTCAAATACAGCAAGCTGTTGATATCTTCCTTGCGAACAGGCCACGTTTCCGAACCATAGAGCAAAACAGAACGTACACAAGCATTATATACTCTTCCTTTCAGCGACAATCGAACGTCTTTTCGACGCCACAGATGACGCAGGTTGGCAAAGGCAACTCGTGCCTTTGCTATTCCTCGCTGATATCTCATCAGCAACATTACAGACTGACGAGACAGGCTACCCAAGTATGTGAAACTGTCCACAGTTTCGAGCTGATTACCTGCGAATGAAGAAAGTAGGAGTGGAAATGCTACAGTCTTGAAGAAGCACGTTGCACATTGTTCCGCATGGTCTGTATGTCTCCAGTAGATTGGCTAAATAAGAAAATACGTTCCGCATATTCCCTGTTGGTCAACCTGGCGCCCGGAAGTAGCTCAACACCAGCTCACTGGATTCCTGAAACGGGAATTACTGTTGATAAGCACCAATCACGAGGTACCTCTTCAGTCTCCCAAATCGTCTGGAGGAGTTTTGTCAGTTCTGATATCAACCTCTCCCCGCCATCCTTGAAAAGAGAAGGAGAGAGGAGATCTGGTCCAGGAGCCTTGTTACACTACGGTAACTTCAAAATTTTCAGTCCATCTGTCAAGTCCGCCTCGATGGCCACTCCAATCACGGACTAGGGAATATGGCTTCCTGTTATTCCCAGATAAAAAGGCTCGTTTCCATCTCTTTCGACTGTTCGTTAAGTAGTGCTCACGGTCTTTGCGCAAGCTTTTAGTCAGCTTGCGTTTAAGTTCTTGACGATCGTCTTCATACTGAGTGCCGGGTGGAATCGAGTGACCTATTCTGTTACCTCGACCTGATGGTTAGGCTTGTGCATTGCACCGATCCTGAGGGCTATGCTGACTAGGACTCTGGTCCTTTCAGGNTGATGGTTAGGCTTGTGCATTGCACCGATCCGAGGGCTATGCTGACTAGGACTCTGGTCCTTCCAGGTTCAACCTTGTCAGACAGGCCAAAGGGGAGCAGCCAGACGAAAAGCAGTTACACTCATAGGATTGTATGTCGCACTACTGACCGCGTAGGAGTGCTTAGGTAGTGAGGCACGATCCTATGGGCATACAGCAGAACTATTTTTACAGTTGCGGCACTGCTGTCTTCCGTATCAGGAAGAAGGGGGTTAGAAAAGGTACCCTCAAACAAAGCACTCCGATCGCCCAACGGTTGACCGTGACCGCCGGCGTATTATCCAATATGGTCGGAAAACCGGGTATAATCCCAATGACTTCGAATGCATCTTCGAATGTACCAATGCGCGCAGCTGCGCGCACTTTGTCCATTGGCTGCCAGGTGAGTCATATGCTTGAGTCAATTGCTTCAGGTAGTCCCCAAGAAAGCCCCACATCCTATTGTTTCGCTGGTCACATTTATGGGTCATAGAACTGGGGTGGGGTCTCCTCAAGTCAACCCCTTCCGCGGCATAAACGACCGGGAAGTATCAGAAGTTATCGTTCTCCTGACAGTGACATTATTCACCCATCACGACTTTCTCCTTCTACTTTGTCTCACACGTTTTCTGCCTTCCATGTGCCTTCGGGTGATAATCCTTTTCAAACCCCACGACAACTGGTAAACATCGGCGTTTTCAATGTCTGCAGTGTCCGGGAAATCGGTCTGCTCTGGCAAGTACTCTTTAGAGCTTGATGTGTGCTGCGTGTCGGAGACGCGAGTCTACGATTCTAGCACCGTTATCCATTTGAGCTCACCTCTAGATAACTGTCGATTCAAGCGCTTCTCTCTCAGGGTTTCTGGTGACGCCGAAGCTGAATCTCGTGGTCAAGCTGGAGTGGGAATCGCACTGAGTTTCCAGAGTGTACGCATCGCTTAGTGCGCTGTCAGACTCAATACATCGGTAAAGTCTGTCGACGCAAATCAGAAAGACGTTGTGTATTCATTATATCGGCGTACGCTCCAACGGACAGCTGTTCGGATGATACCAAGGATGCGTTCTATGACGCCCTCGTTGACTTCTGAAGCAAACTAAACACTCAGACATAATCATACGATTTTAATGCTCATGCTTGATCGTCTTTCTTCAGAGGAGAAGCGGCTGGGAGGTATGTTTGGTGTCCGGGCACAACGCACTGACAATGGTGAAAGACTGCTGCAGCTGTGCGCATCCCACGGTCTCTATATTTCGAGCACCACATTCCAACACAGGAAGAGGCACTGTGTTACAGAAATACCTCCATGTGTTTCGCAGCCGTTCAAAGGTAGCTCAAATGCATAATTTGATCGTATGTATTCAGCTGCACACTGACAGTTTTGTCCAGAGCTGACAGGACAATTTCAGCTATTTACCTTCCCATCCCATAAACGTCTAATGATGAGCACACCATCTCCGCCTAAGTGTCTTAAAGGCCAATCAGACCAGGGACCAAACACACCGCGTGATATAATTATAAGACCACTAGTTTTTCCTGGTAGGTCCACTAGATCAAGTCATGTTGTTTCTGCGTTTCATTTCTAATCAATTGATGTAACTGCCCTCCACTACACTGACGTTTTAAAAAGCCGTTTGGTCTATCCGAAGTTGGCAAAACGTTTCAGAACGGACTGCAGTGAAATTGTAAGACCGTTTGCATGTTGACCTACCAACTACCCGTATGCTAGATTTCAGTCAGGTCAGACCAAAGAAAACAATCGCGTGCTGTGTGCAGATGTCACCCCCGCACGCTAGAGGGCGTGTTGGGTCTGCACTCAACACACGATAGCACGGAATGGATGATTGTGCATTAGTGGTCTCAGCCGAACGGTTAGTTAAACGACACTGTTTCTACTTTCTTCACCGTATGGAGTAGAAACGTGAATAAAACTTGAAAATGATCAATCGATTTATGTTGCCCTACAGATCGCTAAACAAATCCAGATGTACATGGTTGCTGGAAAGGCTTATCCACCCAGGCAAGACCGAACGACAACTTTACTTAGACGAGATGAGCATTCACTAAGTGATGTTTGATAAAGGAGTAGGCTATTGAGCGGTACGGGATTCACTTCCGTTGGTCAGTTCGACAAAAAGTGTCCAGGGAAAGTTGCTATTGATTAACTTATCGAAGGTCTTTTACCTTCAGTCACACAGTAGGACGGTCGCTTTTCGAGTGTATGGAATCTCACATCTCGTGTCGACTATGTTCACCTGACCAGTGCCTGACACAGCGCACGATAATCAGTGCCTGACATGATCAGCGATTCCAACTCTGTTATCAACGTTAGTGAGGGTGCCACCAACACATTACCTTGTTCATTGCTGAGCATGACTCGTGGTCACGAAAACTGCCACAACTGCTCAGGTTTTGTCACACGCTTCTATGTGAAGCATCGAGAGGAATGACTTACAGTACTATGCAACATGCTTTGACGCCGTCCCACGAGTTAAACGGCACGCAGTCCTACGGTATCCAAGACTTGTACATATTCATCCAGCAAACGAATTGCAAGTCAACAACTGTCTTCACGTCAACTCATCCGCTCGTCATTTTCCGCAAACTTCCATTCTCTCAGTTGATGATTCGTGACAGCCAGTGTTTTCTACTGTGTTATCCGGATTTTAATAAGTTCCAATTTTTGTCACACTATTTTGTTGTTCACGTATATTTGATGTCATATACGTCGTTCACTCTCTGATTACAGGTAATTTTTGTGTGATTAGCTGTCCTGATACAAGATCACTGTAATCTCTGTCAGACTATCCTCGATTGTTCTACCAACAGCATGCGGATATATTGAAAGTAGGTTCGCATGAGTATTCCTTATTGACTACTTCGAAAGAAAATCCCTCAAAGTTTTGTCCCTACTTTCTTTGAGGTTATTTTTCCGAATTGTTAAAATAACTCACGAAATCTATCAGCCTTCTTGTTTTCGTTGGGATTTTCTAATCCATCATAGACACTGATATTTTGGCTCGTCAACTGCGTGCTTCAGTTGACTCAACAGATAGTAAACGATTATCACAATAACTGGGTGGTCTTATAATTCGGCCGATGTTCAGTGTGGTGAAGATGTGAGGTTAAATTTTTTTCGTTGATAAGCATCGGAACCTAATTTCACGATTCTCATGACAGACGGTTTACAGTAACTGTCAACATACGGAACAAATTTACGTTATCCTTCATAAACATAAATAGTTTACGCTAGGTGTGGCCTGGACGCTTGACTATGATTTTACCCAACTTCCGTGTTAGAAACCTCGTGGTGGTCAATTGGAAACATTGAGAGATAGTTTTGTTGTTGTTACAGTACAACGTTCTTATAGTGGATCTTTCTAAAATCTCCCAGTCCCGAAGACTGTCTCTAGACACCCTCTAACTAATCCCTAAATCGGCCAGCTGACATTGACATACAGAAGCTCGATTGCAACTATCAAGTTATAGTTTGTGGTTTAATCCATCTCAGAACTGCCTATAGCGGTATAAGATCAACATATAGACTCTAATCACGACTCCAGCTACAACATATCGTTGTTAGTAAGCTTAATGGAGTCTTTACTATTCAATTAGAAAAAGGGGATTATCCGTATCTAAAACAGTGAGTACTGGTCTCATTGCAACCTGACTGCGTTGTAAACCCACAAACACATTCAAGCGGAAATATTTGTTTCGGCGGTGTGTGTGATATCTTACACTCGCAATTCATTTCGAAAAATAGCGATTAGAACAATCAGTATCGTTGTCTGACCGCATGTGAATAAGTGGAACTGAACACAATTGTCCTCAAACACAATAGCTAGAATTCAGATGTCCAAACTGCGAGAACTTTTCTCAACGCAGTGTCCTCTTAAGGACCCGAGCGATAAACCACATGACCAGTTTGTAATCGCCAGAGACAAATTATATCAGCTTCCGATCCACTGCGTTAGGAGAAAACCACTGGACTGTTCCTTGAACTAACATGAACTAAATTTTCAGCAAAACATGGTTGACTTTAAAAATATCCTCGAAGAATCTATCTAAGTTCACAAGCTCCTTCCGGAGAAGGCGCAGATCGATCAGCTGCCTCTGTGTACTAGGGAAGTTTGCCTAAACTTGAGAGTGCATAAATAGAAAATTAATCCCATCTTCAGTTTCCATACGTTACGCTATTCATTCGTACGATCCCCAAAACTGATGAATGTCAAATATGAATGGTTTTCAAGGAAAAGACTACGATTCCGTCGAGATACAATGTAAAGGACAATACAATGAGGCCGGTGGCTATAGGGAGAATCAAGAAACCGAGTTGCTTCAAAAATAGAGACCATTAAGCTTCGTTTTAGTTTAGCGGACGATACAGTGACTGGAAAGCATTTCTAGATGCATACATAAATAGACGTCTGTTCTGAAGTATGTACCCTTGTAAATTAGACAGTTAGCTGCAGGCCCAATGTCGGTCATTTGTGAATGCGTTTGTGTGTGCAAGATACACCGAACAGTGTGTGAGAAAGTTTAAAAAAATTAAATAGACAGGGTAGTTTGCACTGTCCCACAGGCATACAGGTAAAAACATGCATGTGAAGCTCATTCCAACCGCTTCAAACGTGTCGTTGAATTTCCACTCGGACAGAATAAAGTAGCTGTTTTAGCCGTTCTGTTCCACCGTGACTGATCGTTTACCTGACCTATTCTGATTACCGTTCAACCTCGATTTGTTATACCCTTCCTATTAGGATTGACATGTTGATGCAACAACTGCGAGGTAGAGGATACTACATCGAGCCTGTCCAATTTTTGAAAAAATGGAGACTTGTGAGTTGATCACCATTCGTTGATAGTCGCAAATAGTATACGGACTTTCCAATGGATGGGTTTTTCAAAGCTCCGAGTTCGCACTCTAACTCAGAATACAGATGTCAGTAGTGCCCGACTGAATTAGAACTCGTGTTCACATGATTATGAGGTCAAAGTTGTGACTGGTGCTCCAGTGACCCCACATAGGTAATGAGCAAATAGTACATCATAATCACTGTGATCACTGTTTAGATTATCCGATCGTCTTAGGAGCAAACGTGATTACTGATATGTTAAATCTAACTCTTAATCTCATAACTAGGAGCCATCAGACACGATTTAGATTAACAAGTTTCGCTTCATCTGCTGAGAAAATTCAATAGTGCCCGTTAACCAAGCTCAATTCCAAAACACAATTAAGACAACATTGTGACTGTGAGAATAGGTTTCCACCGTCCTACCAACTGAGCTTCGAGTACAAGTATCACCGAACAACGTGCACACCAGCATACACAATCATAAGTTAATTAACTTACACTTTCAAAATGGTACAGCGGCCACCTTTCCACTCACGAAAAAAAACCGTACAAAACGGATAATTCCTTCCTAAAACATTAGAAGGTGAAAGAGTAGATACGGATAGAGCGTAACTGATCGAGATCGCCCTCAACGTTCAGGTTGACTGTCTTAGTAAGTCCATAGTGCACTTAAAATGACTGAAAGCACTCTGCGTGTGCCAACGCGTTCATGTCGTGCGCAACATCAAAACCTGTCGGTGTTTCGATGCCCCTTCAACTTTTCCATACTGACGATGACGACAATCAACTCTGATAAACCGTCGACGTGTAACGTGTGCCAATATGTCACATTTGGATTTAAAAAGATTAATGAATACTGATACAACTATACGTACGCTTTCAGAAAAATGCGGTAATTTCAAACCGGATCGAAACAATGGTCGACCCCAAATAGTCAGTTGCAAATAAGACCAACACATTCTGAAGATAACTTAATGAAGATACTCTACTTCCGATCATATTCTCCGTGGTATGAGCAACGTTTCGGTATACTTCAACACATTCCGATAAAACATAAGTGGCGAGAAATCCTATTCAAGGTACCCTGTGCGTGTGTTTCATCTGATGGAGGGACATAATGACTAACTTTGCAACAAGGCATATTGCTTGATGTGGTGTTATGTAACCATGCTAGGCCGCTTGAAAAGTAGAGATTGTCTGGACTACAGATCATCTACACTGTTTATCAGGGGGATCGGGATTCTACACTTTCCTGCATCGTATTCCTAAAATGATATGTTAGACTAAATTGAGGTGAATATCCTAACAAACGATCGATCACTGAAAGTGTTGTGGATATTTCGGACACTTTAACCTCAATTTTATTTATCAGTTACACTTTAGGATTCAAGATGTGAACTTTACATGTTTTAATATTCTGTTGATTCACTACGGTGTCTTTTGCTTTGGCTTAATTTCACTGTTTCTAATGGCAAGTGGAATGCAACCATCCGATGGGATATTCCCAAATGTATCCCAAAGAACTTAATCTCCCTATAATCGCGGGTATGCTGAACAGACGTGTATGTTCTCATCGTTGTTTCTTCCTTCTCGTGTTTTCAACTATTACCATTTTTTGCCATATCACTTATCAATTCTATCGGTACAGCTTTTGTAAGGTCAATACATAGAACGGCGTGATGATTTATGTCCTAGTCATTGGATCACATCCGAAAATTCATTGAACCTTACACACAACCAGATTAATTTAGACCGTGGTTCGTTTCTCACATCACTTCCATGGATTGAAAAAACTTGGTATCGTGTGATCTGTCAATTCGTCAATTTGGTCTAACCTTGTCAGTTTCGTCAATTTCTGGTTGACTTAAATATGATGTTGTCGACACTGCTTGTGGTTGTATTCAATGTGTGAACCGGTTTCTTATTCTACTCGGGGAATTGTTACTTCATCATTGAAGCTGGTAGGCCTATGAAGCGTCGACTGCCCTTTCATAATGTGTGTGTGTGTGTGTCGACTAGAGGCAGGTGTGTTGTTCAAATACAGCAAAAGTTTCTCACTCAAAATCTCCGATTGAGAACCTGACAATACTCACAAAAGTCAATACATCGATCAACTTTCTTGCAGTCGTGGAAATGGTTCCGTCGAAGTGGCAGAAAACATGTTTGAAGTAGTTCACAGGAGAACACTTCAAAGTACTTATGACATATGGCACCTATAGTCATGTGGTACTCGTAGAACATAGTCACAATGCTAATATTCACCCATTCCTTTATACGTTCGTCAAATGTTCACAGTCGACAAATGCTAGGCTGTCGCAGACATCGGTTGATCAGCCACCCGTAGTCGGCGATATATACCTAAACATCTATTTTTAATCCAGTCTTGCATTTGGTTCACCTATAGGTAACACCCTCCATCCATGTGAATCCACACATTTTCTTTCTCACTTACGAACTGTTTATTACTGACTGAGAAGAAGTATGAAGTGATGACACATCGGAATTTTTCTTCGTTTTGCTTTCATTAAACAGCTCAACACTAAAACCCTCTGTCTGTGTGTGTGTGTGCGTCACAAATGATCAACAACTGGCGATACAGGGTCGGTAAGTAACACTATGATTGTAGTCTGTTTCTATTGACGTAAACATCTGTTGGTTGCTATCGTCGATGGGCTCCCCTTCTTTGTAAATATATCGTTTGATGTGGTCAGATGAATTTGTAATGTTTACCACTTACAACGTATCGCGTGTCAGCTGGTTTAGTGGTCGTCTTTAGGTTGGCACTGCGCGCAAATTAACTTCAGACTAACGCGTTAATACGTAACCATTAGAACGTAGAAATTGACCACATTTGTTTGCAGATTTCTTATTCACGAGAGCATTTCTGACTAGTGCCACTCGAAACGATGCACTAGATCCGAGTTTTCCTGCCGATTACTGTTTATCAGTAGGGCATATTACTACTCGGCTACGCTGTTCGGCCACGTTTCGCAAACGATGAACTAGATGGCAAACAGTGTCGTGACTTCAATTATCATACATCAGAAACTTCGCCGGATAGTCGTAAATCAATATCTACTCAACTGCTTCTCTACAGATCATGAAACGTAGTTATTTTTATCGTCACTGCTTACTGGGTGTTCTGTCTAAGATACTGTTTAGCTACAACATTGAAACGTATTACTGATGTTATTTTCTTTCATGATGTAGAAATAGATTAGGAAACTGTCACCGACAAGAATGGTGGTGCACTTTAGTAAGTTAGGCAGTTCTACTGCAAAGGCAATTCAAGGACTGATCAAACTGAACAATGAAACTGCGTTGAAATGAAATATACATCCGCTTCCACAAACTAATTATCTCCAATCTTAAGTGATCACATGAATATGCGATGGTCATGTGATATAATCAGCGCGGAGCGGTGAAAATCTAATTTACAAGACAGCAGTCGTTAATTTTTCGTGTGCCATCAAAAGCTGTAAGTTCCTTTCAAAGTCCATCGCACTGGAACTGTCGTTTTTCATGTTCTATAATGCAATCGTTTCAGAGGGAACCATCGTTGATCACCTGAACTTCCATTCAATTTCATACACTTTGAGGAATGAGAGTACTTGTTGTCGACAGCTTCGAGTATGAGTCTTATGATTCGTAGACGAATCGTGCTTACATAATAACGACTTTCTGGGACCAAACAAGAGATCAGCACCTAAGGTGTCAGGGTTGAGAATTCGCATTTTCTGACTGTCCCACAGAGACGTCGGCTGTGCTACCGAAGCAGTCCCGCCGAAAACAGCCTTTGTTGTGTGAGTCATTGATGAAATCGTGCGCTATTTGGATACATACCCGGACGCCTTGACGAATCCACTACCTGGCATTCGGCGCACTGTTTGATGTGGTTGTACGCATGATGGCTGACTCAGCCCACAAACAAACTAAGTTAGCTTTGAAAACAGAGACTGGTAGTGTCCGTTAACTGGTTCAAAATGAACACGACGTCGCACTGTTGTGTTTAAAGCACGAATGACTGGAACAGGTTTGTTTATAGAGCTGTCAAGTTCGTGATATTAGGAACATAACTTGCACGAGTGACTGATTTCATATGGCTCATATCGAGCTGAGAAAAGTCGAACCAAGCAGATCATCATTACTCTGAAGACAGTTAACAGAAATCGGCAAAACCAAAATATCCTTTAAACTGACTGCAAACAGCCTTACATAAGATTAGTAGATCTGATGTATTTACTGTACCTTCTATTGAAGTGGTACTGTCAAAACAGGTTTTTTTTCTGTAATAGAACAGCCTTTGAATAAGGCATAAATCATTTGTACAGCCGTGCATTCGATCGAATATAAACAAGCAGCCCTGTCAAGCAAAATGTCTATCTGAATACATTCACTTGACACAGTACAACAGACCATGCATCGGTAACCTTCCATCCATAAAAATGCACGCTGATTTCAAGAGTGAAAATCAGTTAACGAAAAGGATTGGGTGTGTAACATGCAAGCCGGCTGTTGTTATTCTGATTGTCCACTACACTTTGGGACCAACTTTGGGAGACACAGGCGAACAGCGTTCTTCCGAATTAGGGATTCCAGTAACAGTCCTGTAAAAGGAAACAACACAAACAAGCATGAGCCAAAGGTCCAGTAAGCCATGCACACGACTTACACAAACGAAAACTAAAACGGCGTCAACAACACAGCAGCACGCTCTGTTACACAATTCAAATTCAACCTGTGCGCGCTTGCTGGTTTTACATGAGCGTTACAAGTGCGTGGACGATATCATCTGTGTAGTTGACGAAACTGTGGATCTGGATAGCCTACTTGCTGAGGCGAACACAGCACACCCTAATCTCAACTTTACACTTGAGGCCGAGAAAGATGGACGAATATCCTTCCTGGATGTGGCATTGAATCGTCGTGCAGACGGTTCAGTTCAGAGGGGTATTCAACAAGAATTGTCCTCAAACACAATAGCTAGAATTCAGATGTCCAAACTGCGAGAACTTTTCTCAACGCAGTGTCCTCTTAAGGACCCGAGCGATAAACCACATGACCAGTTTGTAATCGCCAGAGACAAATTATATCAGCTTCCGATCCACTGCGTTAGGAGAAAACCACTGGACTGTTCCTTGAACTAACATGAACTAAATTTTCAGCAAAACATGGTTGACTTTAAAAATATCCTCGAAGAATCTATCTAAGTTCACAAGCTCCTTCCGGAGAAGGCGCAGATCGATCAGCTGCCTCTGTGTACTAGGGAAGTTTGCCTAAACTTGAGAGTGCATAAATAGAAAATTAATCCCATCTTCAGTTTCCATACGTTACGCTATTCATTCGTACGATCCCCAAAACTGATGAATGTCAAATATGAATGGCTTTCAAGGAAAAGACTACGATTCCGTCGAGATACAATGTAAAGGACAATACAATGAGGCCGATGGCTATAGGGAGAATCAAGAAACCGAGTTGCTTCAAAAATAGAGACCATTAAGCTTCGTTTTAGTTTAGCGGACGATACAGTGACTGGAAAGCATTTCTAGATGCATACATAAATAGACGTCTGTTCTGAAGTATGTACCCTTGTAAATTAGACAGTTAGCTGCAGGCCCAATGTCGGTCATTTGTGAATGCGTTTGTGTGTGCAAGATACACCAAACAGTGTGTGAGAAAGTGTAAAAAAATTAAATAGACAGGGTAGTTTGCACTGTCCCACAGGCATACAGGTAAAAACATGCATGTGAAGCTCATTCCAACCGCTTCAAACGTGTCGTTGAATTTCCACTCGGACAGAATAAAGTAGCTGTTTTAGCCGTTCTGTTCCACCGTGACTGATCGTTTACCTGACCTATTCTGATTACCGTTCAACCTCGATTTGTTATACCCTTCCTATTAGGATTGACATGTTGATGCAACAAAACTGCACTGGGTAGAGTGATACTAACGGTGCCTGTCCAATTTTTGAAAAAATGGAGACTTGTGAGTTGATCACCATTCGTTGATAGTCGCAAATAACATA